>WYDF02273076.1:0-17856 GCA_009867245.2 Adranes taylori | reverse complement strand
GCTTGTTTGAAATGGAGTTGGGCTGGACATGTGGCAAGAATGCCACATGAAAAATGGACCAAAAGAATTATGGAATGACGACCCAGAGAACAAGCTATCAGAAACCGGGGAAGACCACCAACCAGATGGACAAATGATGTAACACGCATCTCGACGAACTGGATTCATGCTGCCCAGGACCGGAAAAATGGGGGATTATTGAGAGAGACCTATGTTCAGCAGTGACGAGACAGGCTGTTAATGGTGATAACAATTATGATGATGATGATAACAATTATCAATTGCTACATCCTTATTAAGACAAATGCAAATGAGGTAGAAGAATATTGTTTCAAGGTCCACGATGCTGCTACATTATTAGATTATAAAAGAACGAACAAAGCAATTAGATTGCAGGGGATGCCTGACTGTAAGTATACATGGAACGAATCGAAGCCCCCCCCCCCCTACGATGTAATGGGTCTTGCTATACCATGTAACTGGCAAGATAATACTCTTTTTATTTTGGAGTCTGGCCTCTATGCTTTAATTACAAAATCGCAAAAGAAGGAAGCAATTCAATTTACAAAATGGATATATGAAGATGGATTATCATCGCTGCACAAGGCTGGGGATAAGATTCGGTGCTGCAAATTGAAAACGCTGCGTTAACAAATCAACTAGTGGTTGCATACAAGAAAATAATGGATAGTGGCAATACAATCAATGCTTTAATAGTCAACTAGTGATTGTAAACGAACCATTAATGATCGCCAATAAAAACACTAAACAGATATAGGCCTTAGCAAAATAATCATTTGAAGATATACTAGTCTTGACTTATCGATTTGCAGATATTGCGCAAGATGTTATTGCGAAATCTACAGAAACCAAATTATTTCATGTATTACGCATTCATTCATTAGAAAAGTCAACTGATAATGACAATTCTAATAACAAATTGATTTTTGCTTAGTGTAAACGTCGAAGCGTTAAAAGTTCTGTAATGAGATTGCCAAAGAAATATCCAAACGTTCAATCCGTTTATCATCAGAAATATGTACCGAATGGAATTAACACTTTAAAATGCTTAAAGGAGCAATAAGCCTAAAAATAAACAGCAGTCGACTATATCAGTTTTTAAGACGAACTAAATACAACAACACTTGTTCGCGCCCGATGCAAATAATCGTTCTATTTTTCGGAAAAACTGGACACGTCGCAACCTTATCACTTCGTTAATTCAGAATGGTATACAACCATTCTGAATTAACGTATACAACCTTCTGGCAAACAAATTCGGCAATTTGTTTGCCAGAAGGCTTTGGAGAAATAAGGAAAATCAAGAGCCGAAGACGGATCATTACAAGCTCGTACACATCGGCTCGAGCAAGTGGTTTTTTGAATACTGAAAACTTGAATGACTTGACATGGAATAATTTCCTTTTATTCCCGCACATCAAAAATAAATAGCAAAATTAACGTATTTCGACACCTCAAGGGAGTGGTTGATGCATTCAAAATGCAGCAGTGTATTGGGTTTAGTGGAAAATAAATTAAAAAACAATAAAACCATTTTCGATAATGGGTATTTATTTGTATTTTGTTCCCTAATACCGAAGTATAAATAACAATTCTCCTATATCGAACATTGTCTAGGTACTAAAAATTCGGCAATTCTGAGTGGGCAAAAACCCAGTGGGGAAATAACTCTTAGCGTACAATTTAGATTAAATAACCTGGACAAATAATATTGCATAAAATCCTTATTCTGAGAAGTGTTATTCATTTGCCAGTGACAATGATTTGCAATGTAAGAAAAATGGTATCTTCCTTAAAAACCAGTAGCAGTTAAATCTGAAAATTTACGTTAGTTATAACATATAGATGCGTTAGTTATAGCATATAGATGGGCAGGGCACCAACGGTTGCCAGATTGTCAGATAACCGTTGGACAAAACGCATTGTCGAATGGAGATCTAGGCAAGAAGCGTTTCGGAATAGAGGCCGCTCACCAACAAGATGGTCTGATGACCTGAAGCGTGTCAGCAATAACTGGATGCAAACCGCACAGAACAGAGAAACATGGAAAAGGCTACGGGAGACCTATGTCCAGCAGTGGAGGGGAATGGGTTGATTGATGATGATGATAGCATATAGATAGAAGAAATACAGCATCTTCAATCTATCAGTGGCCGAATAATGAGTGAAATGCCAAAATATTTAACATCTGGGAAAATCATGAAAAAGGAAGAAATAGATATTGTTTGAAGGAGTGTAATAAGACATGCATAATATATGGAAGGGAGGAAATAACGTGGGATATTTGGATAAAAT
Source organism: Adranes taylori (assembly GCA_009867245.2). Lineage (NCBI taxonomy): Eukaryota > Metazoa > Arthropoda > Insecta > Coleoptera > Staphylinidae > Adranes > Adranes taylori. The sequence goes on along the minus strand of WYDF02273076.1, from coordinate 15,540 downwards.
CATATCAGGAATTCATGTGTGAAATAGATATAAAAACAGCAAAGGACAGAAATTCGACCGGAAGCAAACGAAACAGTGATAACGAGAAGCATATTGCAAAAATAAGTTGGAAGAGAGTTTCTAGAAAGAAAGAATAAAAAGCGAAAGGCAAGGAAAGGCGGAGAGCTTAGTTCCAGGCTGAAGAGGATGACAAATCCTAAAGCCTCATACAATAAATTCACCAACCTCCTAAGTATAATATCCCAACAGGGAGTGTGGGTAAAAATCCCACACTATTGGATGCACTCGGGCATCCTTTGTCTTTTGAAGATTCTTCACTTCTTACGCAAAACAAAAAAAAAGAAAGGCGGAGAAAAAGAGAAGAAACGATTTTTTATGGTTAGAAATGGTTTAGTTTAGATATGTTTGATAAATGTGAATTTGTAGAATGCTGATTTATTTATATGGAATAATTATTTATGTTGTAGCACATCTTCCCCGCAAAAAGAACTCACTACAATAATATTAAATTGTATCGCATTAAAATTTTTTAATGCAATTAAAACGCTAAGGAAAACGTATCGTTAACACGTTCAAAAGTAATATGATTTAATTTCCCGTCTTATAGTGTTTTATTTTTATTTTATTTTGAAACATATATATGCTCGCACACTTCATAATTAATAAGTCAATTATATAAGTCCGATGTCAATTTAAACTGTCTTAATGATAAGTCAGACGTTTTCCTTCTTTTGTTTATTTGTTGCTTTGGTGAAAAAAAAAATAATGGAAAGCAGGACTACAAATTTGCTACATTACGTTAAATTATGCCTGCAATTAATTATTTCGTGCGGTATATATTTATGCGTTATTAAGAAGTTAGTCAACTGTCACCTGACGCAATGAGTGCAGGTAATTTATAAGAAGCAAAGGAAGTCATTTTAGTTTAAGCACCAATTAGGTACAACATTTCTTAGAATGTAAATCAGAGTGAAATCAGGATAAGCAGGAATATTAGAGTCTATTATTCAATGTCCAGGAGCTAAAAATTACTCCTTTATTTCATTAACCACTTTTCAATGAAATTCCTACCGCTCCCATCCTGCTTCATACATCTCCTCCAATTCTCTCCCTTCACTCTTTCATTTCTTCCATTCCATTCCCCCGCACTCTCTCATACAATCGCTAAATCCAAGCCTCACCCATTCCACATACTCTACACATCCTCTGTTGTTCTCTCATCCAGTACCTGTTTCCCCGTTTTTCACTACCACACCTGAATCTCGCAATAATTTTTTTATCTTTCATGCTCATTCCCGATCTCAAAACTCTGCCATTCCTTCCTGCACACTTATCCATTCATATTCTTGCATTCCTCTCTTGCTTCTCCACATCTAACCACCTCGTGATAACTTCATTGACCACCTCTTCACCTTCTACTATCTTTTCTTGCCATCTGCTTATTGACCATTCACTTCTTTCATTCATATTCCTTCTATTTTCTAACCACTTACTACTACTATCACCTACTCCATTCGCTTTCAATCCCAATAAATATATTTCTTTTGTCATTCTCCTCTCTTCATCCATCCATACTTATCACTCTAAATTCAACAATTTTCTAACACCTGTTAACCAACATTTATTTCCTCCGGTTTCTTGTAGCACTATTTTGTATGGCGTCGTCCTGTCCACTACAAGAATCCTATTCATATATCAAGCCTGAACACTCTCAAACATTTCTCTTTCACACACCGCCCACACTTCAGTCCTATACATCATTACACTCTTCAAACTTCCATAATCATGATCCTCATTTTAATTGATTCAACAAATCTCCATTCCCGCATTTTCTCATGATTTCCATCACCCCCTTTCTTTCTTTACTTTCATTCTTATATGCTCTGAACATGACCCAATTTGCATCAACATATGACCCAGATACTTATATTTCTTAAACACTTCTATCCTTTTATCTCCTAGATCAAACACATCTTTTTACTTTTTCTACCTCCTTCCTTGCACAACATAATTTTGTTTTCTTAGCATTCAATTCCAATCCCCTTTTCTTCATATACCTCTGCACTCTCACTATCATCTCATTGATCTCTTCTCTTTCATTAGCCATACATGCAATATCGTCTGCATACGTCACCGTCCATATATACTTTCCTTCTACCAATCTTAATTCCCCCGCTTGCCCCTTCTTATCACTTCCTCTAGGTCCGATATATATATATATATATATGTTACAGATGTAAGCGCTGAGCTGACACCCCTGTTTCAGTGCTCCTTTCACCTCAAACCACTCTGACACTTCCGTATTCACTCTCACCTTCGTCCCTTCATACATACTTCTCAACATTCATATCAAATCTTTTGAAATCCCCACGTCTGATAATCTCTCCCACAAATCTTTTCGAATGATCTTGTCGAATGCAGCTTTTAGATCTACAAGCAATAAGTATACCTTCTTCCTCTGCGCAATTTGTAGATTGAGCACATAGTAAATCATAACCAAGATATCCATGGTTCCCCTACCACTAACGAATGCATTCTGTGCGTGAGATCATATCCCCACTAATCCTTATCTCCTCATCTAATCTCCGATTCATTTTCCTTGAAAATATTCTGTATAAAACATCCATTATCATTATGCTCCTATAGCTATCCATACAATCCCTTTCTCCTCTCTTATATACCGGTAAAATCCCAACTTTCTTCCATTCCTCTGACACCCTCTCATTCCCCATCCATATCTCATTAAACGCTGTAGTCAACGCTGTAGTCAATGCTTTCATCCCTTCCTCATTCATGCATCCTCACACTTGCACCAGAATTCGGTCTGGCCCAGCGGCCCCTCCTTTCTTCATATTCTTGATTCCTTTCTTCATCTCATCTCTTACTTCCTCTACACTTATTTCCATCATTATCCTAGCCTCGTAATCACCCAACTCCCAGTCATTCTCTCTTTCTTGTTCTTTTTCACTCATTTCGCCAATCAAGTCATCTCTACATTTCTCAGCCCACTCACTCCCACTTAATCCACATTTCACCCTTTCTCTTTCATCATTCCATTTTCTCTCAAATAATTCCACACCTCACTTTCATTCTTCATCGCCCTTATTGCCTCTTCTTCCCTGTTTCTTTTCCTCTCCATCGTTTACTTATCCTCTTCTAATCATTTCCTTCTTGCAATGACAAATCCTTCAAATACCATTTCTCCTTTCCTTCCGTTCCCCAATACTTCCCTCACATTTTGGTTTTTCTTATCCACACCTTATCCACATTCTCTTCCCACTCACTCCCCCTCTTATGCCCAATTTCTCTTCTCATTAAATTTCTCTTTTACTGTACCTTCCATCTTTCTCAAATTCTTCCAATTTATCTCTTGTACCCACAATTTCATCTCCTTACTTCTCACCGCACTCTATACATATGATACGTTTTCATAACTCTTCATACATTCCTTCTACATACATTCTGCCCCCTTCCTATTCTCTACCCGCTCAACCAAAGGAAAATGATCGGATTCAACCCTTTCTACAATTTTCATGTATACTAACCAATCACACCCTATCTCATCCATCAATAAATAATCCACGACAGAACCCCTTCCATGTCCTCTGAATGTCAACTTACCACCCCAATCCCCGTCTGCACATCCATTACCTATAGTTAATCCATTTTCTTCTACCCACTCAATAAACTTCTTACCATCCAAATTACATACCTTATTATTGTATGTTCTTTCCACATACTCACTATCTATACTTACATACCGGCCTCCGCTTTCTCATATTCTCACATTCCAGTCTCCAGTGATTACTATCGCATCCCATTCATCCCCCCTAATACTCATCATATCCCTCACATTTCCTTCGACAGAACTCCATTCATTATTCACATACACAGTTAATATTACTATCCTGTTATCCTTTGTACGGATCAATGCTCCATACGCCCTTTCCTATACACTTACTTCCAAATTTAATTCTTTTATTCCTGTTCTAATCCCTGTCACAATTCCTCCAATGGCCCTCCCCTTTTTACTCATTTTTCCCTCAGCATTCTTCATACAAAACCTGGTAACTTTCGCTCTGCTTCCCCCCCATCCTCTTCAACCCAAGTTTCTACTAGCCCTACTATATCAAAATTTCCCAAATATTTCATTACCTCACTATCCTTCAGCTTACTCTTTAAACCAGTTACATTCCAGCACAGCATCCTCCAGTACCTTCTGACCCAATTGATACCTTTCCTTTCTTGCCCTCTATAACTAACCAATATTTTCCACTCTTACTCGCGCTTTTCATCGTTCGTTCATCCTCATATTATCTCAAATTCCTCCAATTGGTTTCTCTGAGAAGCTTCAGACCACCACATTTCGGAAAGTTTTTGTTAATTTGGAATCATTAATATAAGGTAAGAATTTTTGCCAGTAATGGTCCTATTGTTTATTAATAAATTATTTATATAATTTACGGAAATAATCATTTTTGGAAATATTTAAGTGAATGTTATTTTTTCCAGTTATTGGTGTGCAAGAAAAACTGTTCTCTACAAAGATGACATATTTTTCAAAAGTTACCGATGAAAAGCTTGTGTCAAAGAACATTTTAAAACTCAACACTACCATTTTGCTGTATCTAAACATTTCTTAAATACTGGGAAGTGCACAAATCCCCTCTCCGCTTCCTAAAGTATTTGTTGTGATTGCGAATAAAAAGAATTCCTTCCGTTTGTTGACTTCTAAGAATTGCTTCTAAGATCATTTAGACCAGCGTTTCTCAACTTTTTTGCTTCACGGACAAGAAAACTTAATGAAATAATGGTTTTTTTCAAGAAAAAAATGATTATATTGTGAATTAGAAATTGTTTTAACGCGGACAGGTAAAAATTCTCCGCGGACCGGTCAAACCTCTGCGCGAACCGATTCTATTCTCAAGCGCCGAATGGGCGGTTGAGACTAGCTGTTTTAAATCACAAACAAAATCATAATTGAGGGAAGCTTTTTGAGTGGACGGAATGTGACTTCAAAACTGCACACTAAGATAGTCCTCTAAATCTGCAGTAAAAGGATATCTTCTAAAACACAAACAAACTCATTCCAAGAAATCCTTCTCGAGTGTACGGAATGTGGTTATAAAACTGCAGTAAAATGAAATCTTCTACGAACTCATTATGACGAGAAGCCTTTCTAGTGTACAGAATATAACTTAAAACTATACACAAAGAAAGTCTTCTAAATCACAAACAAAATCATAACGGAGAGAAGCCTTTCGAGTGTACGGAATATGACTTCAAATCTACAGAAAAAGGATATCTTCTAAAACACAAACAAACTCATTCAGAAGAAAAACCATTCCAGTGTACGGATTGTGATTACAACACTGCAGTAAAGGGAAATCTTTTAATATACAAACAAACTGATTAAAACGAGAAGTGTTTCGAGTGTACGGAATGTGACTTCAAATCTGCAACAAAAGGATATCTTTTAAAACACAAACGAATTCATTCAGAAGAGAAACCTTTCGAATGTGCGGAATGTAGTTTCAGAACTGCACAAAAGGGAACGTTGTAAAACACATACGAACTCATATAGGAAAAAAGTTCTTTGATTGTTTGGAGTTAGGTTTCAAAACTGGAGTAGAAGGAAATGATCTAAAATATAAATAAACTCATTCAGAAGAGAAGCCTTTTGAATGTACGGAATGTGACTTGAAATCTGCAGTAAAAGGATATCTTCTAAACAACAAGCAAACTCATTCAGGAGAGAAACCATTTGAATGTCCGCATTGTGGTTACAAAACTGCAGTAAAGGGAAATCTTCTTATACACAAACTAACTCATTACAAACTAACGAAGAGAAACCATTCGAGAGTACGGAATGTAACTTCAAAAGCTGCATACAAAGTAAGTCTCTAAGTCGCTGACAAAATCATAGCGGAGTGAAGCTCTTCGACTGTACGGAATTCGACTTCAAAACTGCATACAAAGTAAGTCTTCTAAATCAGAGTTTCTCAATCAGATCGGTGGTTTTTGTTAACAAGAAAAATACTATTTTTTGTATAAGAATTATTTTTAGCACGGACAGGGAAAAATTCTCCGCGGATCAGTCAAATTTCTCCAAGGACCGGTGTATGAATGGTAATGGTAATGATAGTATCAGTCAAATAGTCGCTACCAAGTTGATGCATATTCGGGCTCGATCAATTGCATCTACAACGACTTGTCCCAAAATTTCTGCCAATAAATTTCACTATTAGAATTTGTTACATATTCAAATGAACCCTTAATTTCATATAGACGCATATACGGTTGCACACCGTCTTGCTAAAAATATATCTTCGCTAAATCCAACACATTCATTTGTTGTAACTACATGTCATTCATTATGCTACTATAGTGCTGACCAGTCACAGTAATTCCTTTGTCGACGCGGCGGTCTAAAAAATGAACAATGACCTTTCCTCCAAAAGTTCTAAACGAAAAGATATAATGGCTCTTCGTGCATCATTCCTAGAAGCTATAATTGTGGTTGTTCAGATATCCATCTAGCTCAAATTGCGCGTCGTCACGCATTATGATGTTCAATATACAATTATCCTCATCGCGATTGAACTTTAAGAAGACTTGGCAGTATTTACAAGCAATTCCTGGTCTGTACTTTTCAAGAAAAGATCCTCCAGCCTTGCAATTAGCTATAAGAATTTAAGTTTAGCAATATTTAGCAAAATAAAATTAACGTTGACCTTTCTTATTATTTTTATTCTTTGCGCCCTGTTTCGATTTTATAAAAAATCATCATTAGGCAGTGTTTTAGTGAATGAATTAATATAAATCTACATTCTTTGTTTTTTGCTTGGCAGTCAGCAAAAACAAGGAATGTAGATCCGTATTAATTCATTCGCTAGAACACTGCCTGATGATGATCTTTTAAAAATCGAAACCGGTCGCAAAGAATAAGGTAGTACAACTCTAATTTGGTTTTAATAATAAATAAAACCATATTATGATGAATCAGCAAATCTTAAAAAAAAGACCTTATCTTTTTAAATAAAAAAATTTACCTAATAAATCGACTTGAACGTTAGCACAAACATGATATATCTTACAAGCTATAATTGAGACTTTAAAACCAAGATAATAATGTATAATTTTTGACATTAATGCACCGTAGTTATAATATCATCTCTGTGCAGATTAGAAACATAAATGCAGACTTCTAAAGTGAGCTCTCATGACTAGGTCTATAGCAATCTATCTATCTAGCAAGAGTATATATATATATATATATATATAGTGTATGTAGTAAAGCCTTCGTGCACTAACGAACGTGTAGTTGGAGAAAATTTATGGCGTCACGCTCCGAAAGAAACTCAACCCCGACAGTTAATTACACGCGAAATTATCTCGCTTACAAATTTGTTAAATTTTACATTGATGCTTGCCTTCTACCTTGCTTGTTTATTGTTGTTATCTTGCTTCAACTTGACGTTTGTTTCTGTTGCTTCTATACCGAAACTACAAATCTAGTGCTATTAATGTTGCAGCCATCTTTAAAAATATATTTCGTCAGCCTAATTTTAATATTGCGCAAATTAAAACTATGCACAAGTTATGATTTTGAAAAGTTATGGGTATTTTCTCTCCCACAAAAGTCTATGATAATCTTGAGGCTCAAACGCATACGTTTGGCCCAGGTATTGATGTATTCCATAACAGTCGCGTGCCACGAAACGCTACTAAGCACTACAGGGCGTGTCCAAGGACTGCAAATGACTTGAATGATGTTGCTCTTTAACATATCTTAAGAAATAGAATCAACATGTCTTAAGAATTAGAAGAAGATTTAGAATCTCATATGACATTTCTAAAGACTGATAAAGAAGGAAAGGAGGTGCAAAAAAGATTCCTAGTTACAATGAAAGTTATTTATTAATTGGATTTACATGGGACTCATGATCCAGAATGTCCTCTGGCATTGTGTCTCGTTAGTGGTAAAATGTTTCGAATACAGCTTCAACAAAATTCAGCAATTATTTCACAGTCCTTAAAGTTCCTGAGCCCTTAAAACCTGGGACCCCAGGTGCATTGCGTCAATTTGCTCACCTATTGCTATGCCCTTGGGAGAAATACAACCATATTTCATGTCTAGTATTTCCATTTCTGTTATCTTCGTGGCAATTTCATTTACCAGATTCGATCTTTCCACTTTGAATCGGTCTGAACCTTTACAACAAAAGATAGAAGAATGCCCGATACCTGGATAACAGGAAAACTGCTCATTGTACCTAAAGACTAGATGGAAGATCTGTGAAGGTCATCAATTTCCTTCAGTTTGAAAGGCTATCAATTTGCTTAAAAGTGTAGGATTCAGTACGGATTCTGCAAAATAAAGTCAACAATCGATGCATTGCAAAAACTGTATGAAATTGCTGAGCACAGAAACGAAGACACCCGGAGGACGGGTCAACTCTGCTCCGCTATAATGTTAGATGCCCGGAACGGTTCTTGGAAAAAAATACTAAGTGCCTTAGAGGCAAAAAAAATCCTATTTAAATATCGATATCTGTTACACGATGCAAATGTAACACTAGTTATAGTGTGGCTTAGCAACGATGTCCCACCTTAGAACATTATCGGACCAACTCTGTAGAATATTATGTAGAACAGTCTTCTGGAAACAAGAATGCCTCACAGAATCACACTTATCAGATTTGCCGACGACGTAGCTATACTAGTCACAACAAGAGAATTAAGACAGCTAGAAAATATAGTTAATAAAAGTATACAAATTTTCAGTAAGTGGATGAGAGTAAATTCGCTAATTCTAGATCCAGAGAAGACGGAAGCGATTATGGTGAGCCATCCAGGACTCTTAATAGAAGATCACCATATAAAGTTTAAGATAACGGTATAGTATTTAGGTTTAATCAACATAATCACGAGAAAGCCAGAGAAAGCAGCGAGACAAGCTTCAACTATAGCACGTCTTATACCTAATGTGGGATGACCAAGTACCAATAGGAAAGGGATATGCTTCATAGTCCAGATTATTAACAGTGTCATTAACAGTCTACATTATTATATACTACCCCAGTGTGATACTACCCCACTAGAAAGTTAAGATAACGGCAAATCTACTACTGAAAACGCAAAGGATTGAATTGGTGTCAATAACCGGAGCCTTATAGGACCACGTCAACGGACACTTTATGTGCCCTGCTTCATCTACAAAAGGTGCCACAGGTCACCAACACACCGTAGCTTAAAGTCACGCTGAAATCACCTAACCTGATCATAACAAATTCTGTCAAACCGACACAGCAGATCAAAAACAGAGATAGTAAAGCATCTATCTCGCCTAAGATAAGCGATGGTAACCATAAACACATTGGTAGGCACAGACTTCTGGTTGATCTCTCCATCTTAAGTAAGGAAAGATACCTTTCTACGGATTAACACTCCATTTGCCCCAGAAGACCAGTTAACTAGAAGTCACTGAAATACAAAACCTGCAAGTTGAGATTGTAACCTTCTTTTGTCAAATGTACTGTGTTCGTCAAGAAAATTTTTGCCAGATCGAATAGATTAAAGAGGCTTGTACCAATCGACATGTTGCTCTCACATCAGTTCCGGCGGAAATAGGTACTAATCACCAGCGTCGAGTTATAAGCACTAATCTCTATACCAAGAATTTGCAGACCTGTCCACTCAACGTACTTTCGGCATCTAACATGAACCATAACAAATTCCTGACCTAACCTGATCATAACAAATTCTGTCAAACCGACACAGCAGATCAAAAACAGAGATAGTAAAGCATCTATCTCGCCTAAGATAAGCGATGGTAACCATAAACACATTGGTAGGCACAGACTTCTGGTTGAACTCTCCATCTTAAGTAAGGAAAGATACCTTTCTACGGCATAACACTCCATTTGCCCCAGAAGACCAGTTAACTAGAAGTCACTGGAAATACATAACCTCCAAGTTGAGATTGTAACCTTCTTTTGTCAAATATACTGTGTTCTTCAAGAAAATCTTTGCCAGATCAAATACATTAAAGAGGCTTGTACCAATCGACATGTTGCTCTTACATCCGTTCCGGCGGAAATAAGTAAAAATCACCAGCGTCGAGTTATAAGCATTAATCTCTATACCAAGAATTTGCAGACCTGTCCACTCAACGTACTTTCGGCATCTAACATGAAGGTGGACATTCGACTTTCAACGTTACGGGTAAGAGTACACAGCGAGGCTCGGCAGGCCACATAAAAACAAAAAACCACGAAATCAATCGCCTACGAATATCCTCATTCTGGTGAAAAATTTACAAGTTATGATCGGAAACAAACAACCTCAAATCAGCCATTTGCTTTAGAAATGGTACGATGCTGCCAACTTGTCTTATCCATTTCTCGGGGCCCGTATTGTTATCGGCATATTGTATATAGCCTCCAACAATGTCGATAAATGGTATAAATCAATTAAATAATCATCAGCCAAGTTAGAATAGCCAACTAGAAAACCATTAAACAAATAAATAAATCGGTACTTAAATAAATCTAGAATTCATAATTTGTAAACATGATGTAAATAACAAAAAGTAATGCGATATGTAGGCCCAGAAGTAAGCCCATATATAGAGGTAGAGAAGAGAGGTAGAGACCACTGGCGCTAGCTGTACAACACTAGCACTCCCGTGCACAGAGAGAGATGTAGAACCAACTGCAGAAAGCCGTCCAACAATATAATACAGTGACTTTGGTATTTTTATAATATTTTGCTCAAAAGGAGAGAGAAAAATGTCAAGGGGATAAAAGCGATTTATAAATTCCTTGCACATGTGCTTTGGAAGGATGTTTTTTGAGTTTTCTACTTGACCGCATGAGCGTAAAACGTAAGGAAAAAATTTGTGCAAATTAGAAGAGAGTTATTTCTTGTTCTCTTTAATGGGTCATTGGCTTTCGCGGGCATTTCTTTTCTACGAGTTTCATAAACTCTACGTGCAAGTATTCTACTTTCACGATCTCTGATTTCTAACAACCCTTAATGGGTGTATTGTACTTTGCGAGATCTCGTCTGGCCGAGAGTTCGATTCTATCGTTTTTTTCGACAAACAACTCTTAATGGGTTTATTGAGCCTTGAGTATTTTAACTTCGTCTAGATCAAAATTTGATGCTATATTGTTTGTAATGTACTGATAGTAATGTACGACGTTTTGCCGCTTTCCATGTAAAATCCCTCGATGTAAAAGCCGCCGTTATCCCTCGATTGGTTGTTCTGTGAATTGGTAGGAGGTTACAGGTCGCTGGCTCGTTTGCAATTAAATCTGCTTGAAGAGCACCCCATCATAGAATCCTAGAATCTTGGAATCTTGGCAGGAATACTATGCGGTATAGTTATTTAAAATTCGAAACGCATTTTGGATCTTGCTTTGATAACTTTCGAGTAAGCCTTTCTCACATCATTATCAGCAATAATTCTCTAGTAAAATGGCCAAACATTCGTAACGTATAAAAGAACGCTTTCTACTGGTAGAAACATTTATCTTCCTAAAGGTTATAGCACAAATTTCGTCCCGACTCCACCCAAACACCGCCGGCAACGTCAAGAACTGCCGTTGCCGAGCCGGACACCAAAAGTATCTAATTTTTGATAAAACATCACTCCCAAGTCAGCGTTAATGAGACGCATTTTGGGTCTTGTTCTGATAACTGTCGGGTGAGCCTTTCACACATCGTTATCAGCAATAATTCTCTAGTAAAATGGCCAAGCATTCGTAACGTATACCTATTTGTAGAAACTTCTAACTTCCTAAAGACTATTGCAGAAATGTCGTCCCGGCTCCACCCAAAAACCACAGGCAACATCATGAACTGCAGTCGCCTAGCTGGACACCAAAAGTCTCTAATTTCTAATTAAAGATCACTCATAAGCCAGTGTTAGTGAGACGCATTTTGGGCCTTGTTCTGATAACTTTCAAGTGAGCCTTTCACACATCGTTATCAGCAATAATTCTCTACTAAATTGTCCAAGTATTCGCGTAGAATGAGCATTTTCGCACACATGAATCTGTTGGGGCATCGTTAAGTAAAGCGCCACGAATGTAATTACAATATAATTTTTATTCTAAAATTTATTTAAAATTCAACAAAGTCTGTAGTAGAAATTTATGCCAGCAAATCAGGTATACACAGAAATGAACATTTCAATCCTTCGGTTAAATCTTCCGCATCTCTCATCAACTATCTAATCTTTAACTCTGCTCTCGCATATCCATATTCCAAATCCATTCCGTGTATTTTAGTCTTCGGTGATAAGACGGGGAGGTTGATAACAGAAGAGGAGGGAGCCCAACCAACTTTCTCGACAGCCCGATCGAGATGAGCGAGACAGAACTCCAGAGAGGCCCATCAAACAGCACATCAAACAATCCGCGAACACCACGCTACTTGGTAAAACAGAACCATCCGCACCAACTACACGGCCGAACCCGCTGCCAAGCCAAGCGGAAAGTCCGTGGACACCACATAGCTAGTCACTACCACCGACGGCCCAAGGAGACGTATAATTGCCGCCAATTCCCAGTAAAGGATGGCTGTACCTCGTCATTCGAGAAGAACATCGCAGACGGCTCATCCGAGGTGAATAAATTAAGCTTTTTCCTTGTATAAATCAAATTTTTTTTTCTAAAGAAAATTATTTCAATTTATTTTATTTTTTCGAAAATAAAATGAATTGCCCAAAATCATTAAAAATATTTTTTTAACGAAACATTTATAGAAAAAATAATGTACACCAAATAATTAAATATATTTTTCATAGAAAATTTTTAAAATTTTTAAACTTTTTACTTGTTACGGTTTACTTGTTACAGAATTAATCAAAGCAGGATCGTAATTTGTTTATAATTACTATACTGCTTTTTATATTTTATTCAGTTTGTAACATTATTAGCTCTTGCTCAGAGATTCAGGGTTGGGTTAGGAATTCGTTTGTTCTAATTTGTATAATAAAGTACGTAGTTTGTATAATAAAGTACGTAGTTTCTTATATGATAAACACAGAAAGGCAATAACAAGTTTAAATAGTTTAGTTTATTGTTCTAGTATTTATAGCTGCAAATATATGACTCGAACCACGAATCTTAAATGACTGACAATAATGAGCATTCTAAATATTATTTAAAATTTGTTAGGCTGATTGTATATATTATATTGTATTAGATATATTCATCTATGAGTACGGCTCTGGAATGAACTTCTCCTCTGTAGCAACGGCGTTGAAGTTAACTGGATTAAATAAAAATTCATGGTTGAATAATACGTAGATGATGAACGAATGGAGCATTGGTGACGCAGAACCTTATCGATGCGCTGTTGGGGAAGGAATTTCGTAGATATGCGCGCAGGTGTAGAAATGCATTGAAACGTTATAGTAATTGGATTTTTGTTGATGAATAATGATGATGAGGATATTGACTAATAATTTGGGTTGACGGAATGAATTTAGCCGCTGCCGAAGTACTGAAATTGGCGTCGGTGATGTCCTCGTTACAGGCATCATCTTCTTCTCGTGTGACTGTCCATATCTTGCATCGATGTCAAGGATAATGGGAAAACAATATGAGAATAAGAGTAGAAGAAAGTGATAAATAATTGGGAAAGTCGAATAATTCAGCAGAAGATGTGGTGTCGGATACTCGCTCTCCAAAAGGAATTGACTAGGTCTTATTTCAGAATTAAAGCTTTGGACTGGCACGATTCTCGCAGCCATCCAAAGACAACAACTCGAAAATTACGTATAATTTTATTCTGGACTGGAAGGCTCCCTTTTGAGCTGTAGTGTTTTGCATAAGCCGATGACTATCGACGGCGTCTGCCGCAAAACAGGCGGAATTAGAAAGAAGCCTCTGGTACCAAATTTTTAGGAAGGTTATACGTCCGTCCAATCAAAAGTCTCTTCCTGAAACGCTAAGAAAATTTAAGGTTGAAAGTTGCAGTATTTCGTGGACGGTTATCTAGTGCAAATGCAAGTAGTGATGATTTCTAGTGGTGGGTCACACCAAGGAAATAATAGCTTGATGCGTCAAAATATCAAAGTATCTCATAGAAAAACGCTTCCCTCAAAAATGCGTTAAACTAATATCCCATCAGATTGTTAAGCGCCAAAAGGGTAAAAAGCTTAACTAGCATTCAGAGAATTGTGGTAGGATGAAATTTCCTGTCCAACCTTGCATAAGCCGACAAACGAAATCATTATTTTGAAGTGATAATCATAAGAAAACTCGTTGGCTATATCGGAGACGTATATATCTACATCAGTGAGAGCCGCTGCAGTTACGGCAAGTGCAAACCTTTTGATGTGACCATATGCAGCTCGCTTCTTATTGGCGCGTAACTGGTTTTTTATTTGTATACATGTGTGTAGGTTGTAGAAGATGACGACCTTGCACCTAAACTGTTTTCTGTATTTATTAAGACTCTTTTCTGTTTTCTGTTAACTGTTTTCTGTATCTGTATTTACATATTAAGATTATACAGGTTGGTTTTATATATATTTTTTCTTCTTAATTTAACTAATTTACTTACGACTAATGATTGATTAATATATATTAGATTACATTTAATTATACATTTTATATTTCTTTGGTGAATTACATTAGTCAATTTAGATATATATTATTTGAGGATCTCATTTAATTTATGATTTTTAAGGAATTGCTTATTGCAATTATTTATTAATTGAATTAATTAGAGTCCGATATCAAACTATAAAAATAATGTTTAATCTAAAAAAATCAATTTTAGTTTATTGAAAAAAAAAAATTTATAAATAATTTTTTTAGTCCATCAATAATTTTTTTTTAAAGGGGATGATGAGTAATATTTTGTGAGAAAAGGGGGTGTTAGACCAAAATAAGTTGGGCATCTCTGAAACAGCATAATGATATATTGGGTCGGATTTGAAAAATCAGTCCGACTAGAAAAGTTAAATAAATATAGTTTCATGTACGAGCAACTATGTATAAAAATATTTATATGGTCCATCACATATGAATATGAGCTACTACAAAATAATTGTGTGTTTAATATATTAAACTCTTATATAGTCTAAATATTCATGTATTAATATTTCTGCCATCTTGCAAAAATAAATTACATGACCACTATCTTGCATCAAGAGAAGAAAAAATTTACGTCTAACTCCCAAGATTATAACCGGCCTCCTTGGGGAGACAACAGTTACCCAAGCTGAAGGTGGTCTACCGCGGCCAGGTCGCGACCCACGAAGACGTCCAGTCAATTTGTTCAGTGCTTCTTGGAATGAGCCATCCGCAATTGACTGCGATGGGCGCCAGATCTCAGATAGAAAATAGGACAGGGATGCCCACAAATAAGTAATCACAGTTTAAGTCACCATATTAACAATAATATAAGCCACCTCTTTATTTATAAGATTAATATAGATACTCCAAGCAATGCATTTAATGATATTACAATTATATCAAGTTAAATATTTCTTGCTAATTAAGGTTATTATATATA
>WYDF02273065.1:0-17856 GCA_009867245.2 Adranes taylori | reverse complement strand
TCAGAATAATGTGATTTATTCGGTGCGAACATATGTGGCTATTGTAATATAGCTAAATTATGCACTGAAGGAGAATTTAAATTCTAATTTTATATACCTATAGTTATATATAAAAGTGGATGTATGTACGTATGTATGTTAGAATGGAGATCTAAACCGCTCAACTGATTTCGATCAAATTTTCAGGAAAACTTTAACATAGCATAACGGCTGATCCTGTGAGTGGTGTAGATTGGATCATTTGATCCAACGATAATTTTATATATAAAAATTGAGTCTGGGTATGTTTGTGGCCTCAAAACTCGAAAACAACGCGATCGATTGACTTGAAATTTTGACACAACGTCGCATTCGAATACGCTCGTGTTTTTATATAATGTGGGAACACGGGAATACGGGAACACATATTCTTGAAATTTTGTTAGGCGATCCCGCTGGCCGCGCCAATTAGGCCATATCGCTGGGTGTAGCAAAGTCGCGACGCTATGCGGGAACACGGGAACTCATATCAGACTCACGTTCATTTCATATCAGACTGAGCCATAGCGAAGTGTGGGCGGGTTTAGCTTATATATATATATTTATTTATTTATCTATTTATTTATTTATTTATTAATGTATTTATTTATTTATTATTTATAGATAACCTGTCATAAGCCCTCTTTGTTAAATTGGAGATGCATTTCGGCCTTCGGCTATTTTCAACCGACTGTTGATTTCTGCTGTCATTCGGGATGATGTGTTTCTATTGACGTTGTTGCCTATCTATGGATTTATTCTTCGTGTTGCTTATAAAATAATTTGAGTGGAGCCAGTGTGCTATCGAATTTGCAGTTTAGTTGTTCGTTTATTAGCGTATGGTTTTGTTTGTTTTTATATATTTCTATCTGTTCTTTGATATCGAGGTTCTTATTACTCTGTTATAGTATTGTTATTGTTTTTTCTATTGGTTCATTATTATTACTGTTATTTAGTAGATGGGTTCCAAAGGGCATGGTAAATATCTGGACGTTTAAAATCATATTGGTGTTCTTTTTTATCTTGTTCAGAAATTTCTGTTTGTTTTCCCTATGGATATTTCTTTGCATGTGTTACATGTACATGTAAATATCATTATTTTTCTCAAATGTGTTCAACTAGTTTCACATATAATTTTTTGTTTTATATGCGATTTTCATGTTCGAATGCTTAAATAATTTTGTTATTTTGTTTTAATCTGTATATGTGAGGGTGGTTATTTTTGTGGTTATTTTGTATCGTTTTATTTATTCTGTTTTTCTTCGGTGTTCATTATTTTGTTGTAAATTTTTATCATTTCTGTTTTTTGGTAACCGCTTGCTATTCCTATTTCTATTATTTTTGTTTTTCTTTTTCATGATTTTGTTGTGATAAAGGTATATTTTTTAATCTATTGAAACATTCAACGAATGCTGCATTTTTATGTTGTTTAGGATGGTTATATGTTGCGTGTATAATGTTATTGTTATAAGTTCCTTTTCGGAAGATATTGAATTATAATGTGTTTTGTAGTTTTGTAATTTCTATATCAAGATAATTAATTTTATTGTTTTCCTCTGTTTTCCTCTGTTTCTATGGTAAAATTTATATTGGAATTTATACAAAATAGCTTTTAGAACAATAAAATATAAGCAAAAACAAAATAAACAATACAATATCCGCTTTAGAAACCATACTAAAATAAAATAATTTTACATATAACAATAAATTGTATCAAGTAGAATCCGGTTTAGCTACATGATCACCTTTATCTAGAATATTAAGCGAAATATTTTTATAGCACTATGAACAAGAAATTATCATCTCATTAATTGATCACACCAATAGATTAAAATGGGTAGGATATGTCGACGATATACTATACTATCTAGTTATAAGAAATGATACACTCAATAAAACCCATTCCAATATACATTTTAATACAGAAACAGAGGAACATAATGAATAAAATTTATTATCTTGATATAGAAATTACAAAACTGTGAAACAGATTAGAATTCAATATCTTCCGAAAAGGAACTTATAACAATAATATTATACACGTAACATCTAACCATCCTAAACAACATAAAAATGCAGCATTCATTGCATTTTTCAATAGATTAAAAAATATACGTTTATCACTACATAACCAGGAAAAAAAAAACAAAAACTAATAGAAATAGCAATAGCAAACGGTTACCAAAAAACGGAAATTATAAAAATTTACAACAAACTATAATGAACAAAGAAAAAAAAAGAATAAAGAAAACTATACAAATAACCATAAAAAAAACACCATACTCGCATATACAGATAAAGACTCTTATAAAATAGCAAAATTATTTAAGCCATTCAACATGAAAATCGCATATAAAATAAAAAATAACATGCGAAACCAGTTGAACACATACAAGAAAAATAATGATATTTACAAACAAAGCGAAATCTACAAGTCCACATGTAGCACATGTAAAGAAATATATATAGGGAAACAAACAGAAATTTCCGAACAAGATGCAGAGAACACTAATATGCTTTTAAACGCCGAGATATTTACCATTCCCATGTTGCAAACCATCTACCAAACAGTCATAATAATGAACCAATAGAAAAAAATAAATAACAATACTAGAACAGAGTAATTAGAAGCTCGATATCAAAAAACAGATAGAAATATATAAAAACAAACAATACCATACACTAATAAACGAACAACTCAATTGCAAATTCGATAGCATGCTGGCTCCACTCAAATTATTATATAAGAAAAACGAAGAAGAAATCCATAGATAGGCAACAATATCAATAGAAACACATGATCATTCCGAATGACAACAGAAATCAACAGTCGCTTGAAAATGGCCTAATAATATGACATGAAGCCATTCTGAAGTTGTAGTCACGAAACTAATTGGAATTTATTTGACAGTTACAGAAATTTATTTAAAAAAAGCATGAAAAAACAATATTAATTCAGATTCATGGTGATAAAATAAATCTTTATACATCATAGTAAGGGTGTAATGCAGCTTTCGTCGCTGAAATAGCCTGTATGGTATTTAATAAGTGATTTCTTTTAGGCACGTTGGGGCACTTTGAAGGGCTATAACTTCGGAATGAAAAGAGCCTCTAAGATATGATATACACCACTGTGTATTGCTTTCGAATAAGTTATAATTTATAATTTTCGGTGAGGGTCCATAAATCGTAGGGAAGCCAAAAGATTTTCCTATTACAAAAACGGTCATACGGTATATCGAGGCAAGTTTTTTCCACAATTACATACATAAATTGCATTCAAAATACTATTTCAACTATTTTAGATTTCTTCATGATCAGTCTATTAGAATTATCCTTAATATACTTATTCATCGAGCAGAAAATGATCATTTATAGTCATTAAATTCGATTTAATTTAAGTAAAATTAAATTTATTTACATCTAGCGACTTACATTTATATTTAATTGGAAACTACTTAGAAATAATTATCGCCGTTGTCTTTTCTTGCTACTAAATTTCTTTAACAAGTATGCAATTTTAAAGCTATAAGCCCAAATAGACGTAAAAATGTTTAAACACATCATTAAAAACAACTCAAATGTCACATTAAACGCACATAGAATTAATATAATAGCTTCAAGTTATATGTAGATCACCTTTGAGTATTCGCATAAATGTCTTTTTGAACTGTTGATTAGCTAATGCATAGCAGAATGGATTTAATGGACTATTAGCGTAACACAAAAAATAAGAGAACATGTAGAGATGTTCATTCGTACATGATGTACTTGTGCAGAACCCCTCCACCAATGCTAAAATGTGATATGGCGTCCAACAGATAACAAAAGCACCCAATATGAATGATATTGTACGGAATGCCTTACGTGCACGATTTTCAGATTTTGATTTCGGACGTCCTAGATTTGCGAACGCCCCCGATGCTCTATGCTTCTTTTTCAGCTTTTTCCCCAAAGCTTTGACGAAGTCTTTCTTACTTGTCGTTCTGATGCTTCTATCAGCGACACTGCAGTCCTCTATTTTATTACAAACACCAAGAAAAGTTTTAGTACCTCCTACTTCAACAATAGTCGTCGCTGCCATAATTGTGGCAGCTTTATTACCTGTTTGACTGATAGCTGAGACAGCTGAAGTACCACCCATTGGAGTGCTGGGTTCTGTATCCGCCGTACTACACTGAAACTCACTGGCTATTGACGTCATTGTTCGTTCTGGTTTTAATGAAGGCCTATGTGGTGCTGATTCTTTTACTTGTTGCTGAATATTTGGTTGATTCATAGCAGCCCTTAGTAAAGCAGTCTGGAGTAGATTTGCTTGATTAGATACATTTTGCATGTGTGCAGGTGAATTATGAGTTAACGTATTTGATGAAGGTGGGGTACTACTATTTTCACATGCTGGTGATGGTACAATTATGGAACTTTCATCCATATATCGCAAATCGGCACCATCAAGACCAATCAAAAGATCGCAAGCAGGTTCTGAAGGTTTTGATTGATCTACATACAATGATCGAGGGCGTTCCATCGTGCCACGACAATTATTTACATTCGAACGAAATTGCGCAGGGGGTGTAATGACGTGCTGTGATTTTATACTGGGGTTAGGGCTGGCATTAGATAGGTGTGCGGGTGATAGGAGGGGTTCTTTATCCAAATATTTATCACATACCGATACGTTGTTTGGCTGCTCCAATATCTTCGGAAGCGTACATTCACTTAAACTAGTGGACTTGTGCACTCCACCATTAGATTTTATGTTATTGTTGAACATTGGACATGTACCTAATTGAACAACTAGTCCTAGTGCAGTACTCTTCTTTCGTGTTGCTGTTAATTGCTGTTGCGGTGTTGTACTATCCTCATCCGATTCGAACGCTGGACTACTCGATCGTTCGGATTTATCATTATCGGCTGCTGTCGATAACATTTGTGATGCGTTGGGAAGACTGAGATTTCTTCTCTCTGCATTCGCAATAATTGCCAATGGACTTGGTTTGTTGGACACGAGCAGTACTTTTTGCGTCGAATTGCTGGTGTCGTTTATGCGCGTCACAATCGCCATACTGTTGATGTTTTTATGTTCTTTGGATGTTGAATTAGCTATTTGCTGATTAGATTGAGTTTGAGGTATTTGCTGCTGCACTTGAGGCTGTTGTTGTGATTGGATTAGTTGCGGCTTTTCCTGACTCAGCAGTGTGCTTTGAGTTTTAGATAGGCCTATACCCGCTGTTCGATTTGCCATTCCTGTTACAAAATTAAAATTATTTACCATCTAGTTTTATATAAAGTATAAGGTGTACAAATGGAGGAGAAACGAGTGTTTAAAAAGATTTTAAATAAATTTATAGCTTGTTAGAACAATCGAGATTTCAGAATTGTAAGCAATCTGTTATCCTAATAAAATTTTAATTACATGAAGTATTTTATATAGTTTAATAAAAATTCAAATTTGCAAATTAAATAATAACAAATTATAGTTATCACTAATGTAATATAAGAAAATGCGTTTTCAAAAATCAATGTGAATTGTTTTACTTTTTTCATTCGATATCCGATTATTATTCCAAAATAAAAAATTTACACAAAAAAAAATCGTCAATTTGGGTTCACTTTTGGGAATTCTGCGATAAGTTTTGTTTAACAAAGAGCTGTTACTGAGCATTCACTGAGTATTCGCTGAGCATTTTTGTATCAGAGTTTGTACCGAAAGATTGCAGTATTCTGATTCCAAATAAATCGATTATGAGACATTATAAACTCCTAAAACCAATCATACCCTGGCATAATCTGAGAAGTGATTTGAACAACTAGGCTCGCTACTTGGAATGACATCATTTCAGAATAGGATAATCAAAAGGTTCAATACTTGTATCAAAAATGTTGAATGATTTGTTATTGGACAATCTTTCTGATGAAAACATTACTATAATCTGCGTGAAAGTCATCAAAAATTTCAATACCTACAAGCGGTGATTGAACATGAGAAAGAAATGCTTGGAAGAGATATTTGTTTTATAAATCTGGGGCAATATACTAATTATCGTTATTTCCAGTGGTGAAGTTATTTCCAGCGTTGTCTCCACATCATAGAAATGACGCCTTTATCTATATGTGCACATTAGTAAACGTAAAAACATTAAATGCTTATATTAACAACACCGATAAAATATACCCAAAAATTACGTTATTTAATTATTACGTACTGTTAATGAAATATGTAAATGAAATAAATATGTAAAATCGTATATTCATTGGTTTTATTTTTCGTCCTATATTGTAAATAAATCTTTATTTGACTAAAATCGGATGAGTAGTTATATTGAATTTCATCTTAAATCATATAAAATCATATTAGATCATCTGGTTTTATTGCAAATGAGGACTTAATTACCACTAGTTAATACACTGGTTAGCTTCAAATCGATCATGTGACTTGGGCTAGGCTTAAAGGGGACACTGACGTTTTGCTAGCTTCAGAATTTTCAACATCTACAGTATGTGGCATATACAATATCTACTTTTTGTAGTATATCCTTCTTTCAATGTCCAAAGTGTTAACCGACGTCATCGCTGGAGGCAGGACCTAAACGGCCTGTGAGCTGAGCAAATTAAGTAAAAAGTGTCCAAAAATCAACTGCGAAGCATTGCGCAATATATTAAGTCATCATAAATGGTGAGTCCGATCTGAATCTGACCGACCGAACTGAATACATTTTTCCATTGGTACACCTACTAGATAAGTTATATGAATACAATATACCTGCCCGCCAACTCGATATTGATGTCCAGTTGACATACGACATGACTCAGGGGATAGAGGAGATAGATGGAAGAAATTCTAGATGATTTGGGAATATGAAGAAACTTACGCGATTGCTAAAGATGACATTGGATCTATTAAGCTGTAAAATTAAAGCCCAAAATAAATTCTCAAACGTATTCCAACTAAACAAGGGACTTCGGCTAGGTGATTCTTTATCATGCTTTCTCTTACTTTGCAACTTCAATGTGGATAGAGCCGTTCGAAACACTAACTTAGAAAAGACGCAATACTCCGTTACATTACATCCGTAACATAATTCAATGGGGAGCGCTGGACAACCAGGCTGCCCAGTATCTAGTCTATAATGATGATGCAGTAATTCTGGGAAGAATAGTCCAGGAAAATGGAACCTAGCAAATATGAAATAACCGAGTTATGCAGCTTTTATGAGGCATGTAAAAGTAAAAAAAGAAAGTGTAGGACACCTGGAGTGGAAGCGGATAAAGACTTACATCAACTCCGAGTTCGTGGGTGGAGATGTTTATTCTCGAACGAGAAGTAAGTGGTGAAGTGAATGGATAGGTTGGGGCTATACATGAGCTGTAGGTCCGATGGGAAGGTAATGTATACTGAACATCATTAAGCATCCTTGGATAATCAAGAGGAATTGTCGGGACATGATTCGATTGTGAGGCAAATATCGGTATTATTTCCTAGGACATACCGCGGAAAAGAATCACTTTTGTTCTATTCTTCTAATTTTGAAATATTGTAACGCCAGAAATGTTATACGTATTCAATTCTTTGGACTCTACTGTAGAGATTTTAAATGTTTTAAATGATCAAAGGAAATAATGTCTAAATGACAGGAAATCATTAAAATCAATTAAAATTAAATTCCATAAAATAATGTAGCAATCTATCGTTGTGTTTCAGTAATTATAGAAGTTAAATAAAATAATTTCAGATTGAAACGTTAATTGATGTGTGTTCATGAGTCTTAGGGCCACTCAGTATGAAATGTGAATGATTTTGAAAATTTATATGAAACCTGTTGTGCCTTGAAAAAATCATCCTATCCTGGGATCAAACCCGGGAGCTTCTGATTGCCGGTCAGTCGTTTAGTAAAAGTTACATATAATATATGAGTTCTACAATTGCATAAACTCAGACAAAAAACTGTCTGTGTTCTGAAATCATCCTGCTACCTCAGTAGGTAGAGCACCTGGCCGGCGATCAGAAGATCCCGGGTGGGATGATTTTTTTCAAGACACAGATATGCATATTAATTTTCAACGTCATTCACATAAAGATTCATTCTGACACGCGCGTGGTGATTCATATGTAGATGTTCTTTCCAAACCTAGACAAACGGAAACGAATCAACGTTAACGCGAACATTGAGAGCAGATCATTTTCGATATTGAAGTAAAATCGAGATAATGTAAATGTAAAATAGAGATATTGTAAAATAAAAATTAAGTATTATAATGGGTTCCTAATACGAAAAAGAGAGATACATTCAAACTGATAAATTCAAATAGATACGAAATGTTACATGAAAAGCCAACGCATAGATATGTAAGAAATTCTTTGCTGGAAACGGTTCCTAGTTTTTACGAGTATTTGGCCAGTAGTTATCACATTTTTACTAGTATTTTATTCGCATTCTCCTTTGTCGTTTTTAGCGCGAGACATGATGTCGGAAGTTCAGATGTGAGTAAACGATTATATTATTATAAAATTGTTTTGATTGAGAAAAGTAATCACCTCACGATTCTTGATTTATTCTAACTAAGTAATTTGAATTTAGTTTAACTAATTTTTGTTTAATATTCAATTAACTAATTTACATTTACAATTCTTCTAAAGTAAATTATCTAATATTGATCTAAATTTTATAAATAAATCAACTTTTTTATAATAAATGTAAATTAAGTAAAATTCTCCTTAATATATTCATTTTCTTCAAGTCTGTAACTTCAAAATAAAATCCAATTATTTGGTATTTATTATTAAATTTAAAATATCTATATAAAAATATTCTTATATACAATAGAATTTACTATAAATAAAAAAAAATTATATTTATAAAATTAAATTATATAAATAAAATTTAATTCAACTTTTTATTAAGTATACATTTTTATTTAATTTCATAATATTTAAATAAAAACTATATTCTTATTCTTCCCTTCTTTTAAAATATTTTATGAAAATAAAACTCAAACTACAGTAAATTATCTAATATTGATCTAAATTTTATAAATAAAAATTTTTATAATAAATATAAATTAAGCAAAATTCCCAATATATTCATTTTCTTCAAGTCTGCAACTTCGAAATAAAATCCTATTATTATTTGCTATTTGTTATTAAATTTAAAATATCTATATAAAAATATTCTTATATACAATAGAATTTACTGTAAATTAAAAAATTATTTATATATAAAAACAAAATGAATTTAATGATATATTAATTATATATTTAAATATATGAAACTAATTAAAATATTTAAGTTTTACAAGTTGACAATAAAGTTTACCATTGGAAAATTAATCTATGCGAATCTAATAAATCATAACCATACTGTATTTTGTTATGTTGTCAGTCAACCAAACCCTTATTAATTACTCTCTTTATATTATTATTATTTAAATGTTACATGGTCCTTGCTTCATTAATTTTCGTATCAGAGGGATATTGTGTTGTATTCAAATTAACATTTATGTAAACTGAATAAATCTTAACCAGAACTTGTTTTATTATTTAAAAAAGTTCGTAAATCCTCAATAATCGTTGTTGCAAGTAAAACAAATTGTTTTGTTGTTAATAGAGTATTCTAAAGCCAATCGTGTTTTATTATGATTATATTTTATAAATTCTTGGGTCATACTTTATTAAAACTCTCAAATAACATTTTCCTAATTTTATCTACGTCCTAAATAAAGCGATTAACATTCTACCATCTCCAGATAGAAATGAATGTGTTTTAATAGGAAGTAGACTATTTTTCTAGTTTGAGCTCACGCAGTTCCATGTCATAATTTCAATGTGACAGTATCCTAAGAGCAGATTGACTCTATTTTATAAATTTAAGTTGTTATCGCTACTCACAATATTAAAAACATTTTTAAAATTTCTCCATTGAACCGATTCAATGATTTTGGGCATCAATTGAGGCGACATCATTATCTTTGCGCTACCGTCGAAAGACGGGGAATCCACCTGGAAATTAGTTTACTTTGAAATAAATTTTCCTTGATTTTGAAATTCTCAAAGAGGTCTCAATCGTACGTTACGTTATATGTCTTCTTTGCTGAGTTAGCACACAACATGATATTTTCCTGAGTGACTGCTGCCTCTGGTATTCCTGTTTTGGGATAGTCGTTGACAGAGCGTACGAGTCCACGTACGAATTCACCACACCAGATCATAAATATACTTGTTGCGATAATCCTCTACGAAAGTTATAAAAAATGACCGCGCGAAAATGCTCTCGGCTCAATTTCATTTTTAGTGTGTCTTTTAATAAATAATACTTGGGGCTAAGTTATCTAAACTTGTCGATTAATTTGAGCTTGCCATTTTATCGGTGGAACCACTTTTTATTTGTCACTTTTTATAATCAAAAAGAACGCAATTTTTTAGAAATTCAGTCATTGTAAAAATCGTATTGCCAGTTTTGCAAAAATTGCTACAGAAAGAAAATGAAGCATAAGAAAATAAAAATAAAGTATAGAAATTAAAAGAAGATGAAGTTAGAGTGTAAATCAGGAAACTATCTAGAAATCTACTCTACCAGATTGTAATATACCGGACATTGCGCCAGCGCTCAATGCAACCATACTTTGCATCTTGCGCTGCTTAGCTTCGCTTTTCTTCTGCATATCGTATGCAGTCTTATAGATACCTCCATATAAAATGAACAAAACTATAAGCGTAGTCCAATAGTAGCCGATTATTAAGGCCGTATTAAAGATTGGATCTTTCAGAAATTGAACAGCACATTCACCGGGCAGTAAATCGCGATAACCTGAAAACAAAAAAATCTTTATGTTTACGAGTAAACAAGATAATGTGTGGAGAATACAGGTTTATCAAATCTGTAAACTCCAAGCCATTACTCATTCATATATTTAATTATAATTTAACAAATTTATATTTCATTTTTTGTTGAATATTCATAATAATCATAATTTGATTGCATAATTCAAGTTTTAAAATTATTGTTTGTCAAGGAAGGGTTATGTTGTCAAGGAAGGGTTATGAAATATTGAGATGAGTGAGTGAAATGAGAAGTGAGAGAGCGAACGGAAGATTCAACAGAAAATAATAATGTTGTATCTAGGTATACTTGACCTGATTTTCGGAGAACTACTATTGATTTGAGTTTATTTTAATTTGTATTTAGTAAAATAAAATAAGCAAATTGCTACTACCGGTTACTTTGATGCAAATCGGATTCAGGATTACGAATTTTGCTCGCTATTCAAGAAAATAGGGTTTGATCATTCAAAAACTTGCGACTTTGCTCGCTCGAAAATGACCATCACAAGACCCAAAATGCGTCTGATAAACGGTAGATTGAGTGGGGCCTTGTGTACGAAATTAGCTGGCAGAAAGCTCCTCTGGCATGTTGTCGAACTTGGTACGGTGTAGCCGCCGGCGAGATAGGCGCGGATTGAACGAAACTTCTGCTAGAAAATTTTAGGTAGGCTTTGAACTACGACCAATAGAAAGACTCCTTTTATCCGTTGAGATGTTTAAAGATCAATGTTATATTATTTTGCTGACGAAAGCATAAGTATTGGTATGCATAAAGGGTGGTGTTAGTAGTATGTGACCAAAATCTTGGGGAGCATAGCATCGAAACGCGTTCTGCTAAAATTCGTAGAACTATCATTCAATGAGATCGGGCGAAAACACAAAAGAGTGAGAAGCATATCTGCTTATTAAAAATAGGTGGGTGGAATAAATGAGTCATAAAACATTTTCTGCTGAAAATAACAATAGATTTTGCAAATATACCAAATGCGGAAATATCGGTGTAATACTATACACACATCTTTATGACAAAGCTTCCGATGTCGGTATTTTCTTATAACAGCAGTGGCGAGATCACATAAGCGGTGTTCTTTGACTTTTCTCCTGCGCATATAGTCGGAACGTTTGACTATTATTTTTTATGCGAATCGAGATCTGTATAATGTCTGTACATAATGCTTTCGTGTTAACCGATATCATTTGAGGATTATTTCTTTTGCATGGAGCGGTGCGTTTGATGATTTCGCACCATTTATATTTAACGCATAAAATTTTATTTTTAACTTTATATTTACATTATTTCGTAATTAATTATGACTAAATTGATTTGTTTTTATTATATTCGAAGAATTGGACTAAATTTGATTAGTCAATTTATTATATTAGATGATTACTTACGAAGTTAATTAATTGAATTAATTTACATGTTATATATTAATCCGATAACAAACCTTTGATTCAGCATAAAATATGAGTTATGCTAAATAAGAGAATTTCACCGTTTCTGTACTCTGCATTGATAACAAATGACGATAATGGTAACCATATATAGTACTAATGAGATGAAAACTTTTATTATTACTAAAATTATTAACAATCTTACCTATAAAGTGCTCCCAACCAAAAATACTGATAAAAAATAATAATGCAGGTATTATCCATGTCATCGTCACCATCCATAGAACCCTATTTTTTGTCCTCCAACTCCGATATTTGGCTGCGATTTTCACCGAACAAAACCTATCAACAGTTATCAGCAGAACAGTGTACTGTGATACTAAACACACTGTATAGTCCACGGACAACCATAGATCGCAAAGTAACGGTCCCAAGTTCCAATAGCCTTTTAAAACGTATACGGTATAAAATGGCATTGAAATTGTACCTGAAAATAAAACATGTTTTACGAGGATTAACACTCAACATATTTATTAATTTTTATATTATCATATAATTTTCGTAATATGGAATATGATAAGATCGTAAATGGGACATGATCATAAACGCTCTGAATTTATTCTAATATAAATGAAATTCTTCAAGCTAAGAGGTAGAAATCTGTAATAGCATCGACATAGATGTCTCTCATTCATAAGGGGAATTCCCTGTTCTTTATCAATTATAAAGTGCAACTATTTGTGCAGTACACATCTAAACTTGAGTTGCCCAAAAAAGTGCCGTCATTTTGATGTCAATGTTTGTGTCTTCTGTGCTTATTTTTCGTCTGTATGAAGAACATTGCTTAAAGTTTACGTTAGATAAATAAATTCTTTCAATATTTTGAAAGTTACTAAGAAAAGCACTACTCGGGTCTTTTTCCGAAACTATTTTTATACAGGGCAAGTTCTGCTGGCACGTTTTTGTACTTTTTTTTTAGATCCAAAATGTATTAGTATGTTTTAGAAGTGTAAAATTATATTAGCAAACAAACCGAAGAGCGTATACAACAGAAACATTTGAAGAAGCATTAACAGAAATTAGGATAGGGCGCATTAATACCTACAGGGTAAGCAAGAAATACAAAATACCGATAAACACAATAATGGATCACTTAAAAGGAAAACATAGTATAGTTAGGAAAAAGAACAGCCACATTAGGAAGAAGTACAGAAGTTAGGACGAAGGAAGAAGAACAGAAGTTAGTTAGGAAGAAGAACAGCCAAAAGTAAATGAAAAGCGGCTTGCTTATTGTCTCAAGATGATGAAGAAATACGAATTAGGATTGTCCAGAAAAGAGGCGTTGGAGTTGATTGGGCAATTTATAAAACTCAAAATCCCGAAATTACAAAGAATCCTTCCAGAATTTGGAACTTAGATGAGTTTAGTTTTTGCATTGATCCATCCAAACTTTAATTATTATTATTATTATTACTAGCAGCATCTGCATCTGGTGACAAAGTACTACCATTTATAATACTGGCTTTCCTGGAACTACATATGCTGCGACTGCCAACAGTTGGCAGAAACAGCCGTTTTTTAAAATTATTGGAAATAGATAATCACAAACCAAAATATGCCACTGATTTGGTTAACAACTTTTTTCTTCACGTTTATACAATTGTCTCATATTTGATACAGTCGAGTAAACATTAATAAAAATAAATAATAAATAAAAATTTTTTTTATGATGTCTTTAACAGTCTTTTCATGAAGTCTTTTTATGAAGCCCTTAACAACCTTTTCACTACTAAAAATAATTATTTTTATATTTTAAAAACAAAATACATTGACCAACTTCGTGTGCAATTGCAAGTGAAAAGGAAACTCTGTCGAAAAATAAAATTCATTAGTGACAACTTTACCTTCCGTCACAATACCTACAAGCTATTTAAGAAACAAGAGATGGGAATTCTAGGAAGCCCACCCTCTGCCTAAGGTTGAAGCTTTCTGGAGAGACCTATATGAACACATGGTACCCTGTCATGTAGAGACTCCGGCGATGACGTTGTTTAATACGTTTTGTGAACGTCACGCCCAAAATTTGGAGACTTGTCCGCCTATAATAGTTAATGAGATACATAGAGTTTTGAAAGGCAAAAGAACTTCGCCGCGCCTGGACCAGACACTATTACGAATTTTTGGTGGAAAAAGTTTACTTGCACGCACGTACATCTGGCTAGAGAATTCACATCGTATCTCAACGGAGGAGAGCCTATTCCACCGTGGGTTACAGAAGGGCGGACAGTATTGCTGTACAAAAAGGACTATCATCTTATCCAAAAAATTATAGGCCCATAATTTGCCTAAACACTTGCTATAAGATATGTACTAGCGTCTTAAATGAAAGAATATTAAATGCCATATAAACCGTTTGGGGACTTATCTACGAACAACGTGGATCTAAAAGAGGCTTGGCTGGTTGCAAAGAAAATCTTCTAATTGATCCTTGCGTTATTCAAGACGCAATACAATATAAGCGCAACCTGTTCATAGTCTGGATCGGTTACAAGAAGGCATACCACAATTTTGGCATAAAACTAGCCATAACTTTTGATAGCACCTGGTATAGACCTACCAAGTCTTAGATTGAAAGTTATGAAAAATACGTAGAATCGAATTATGAAATAAAAAGTATAGCATTGCATTTAAAAAAATGTATGTTGTGTTCGGCCTGCAGTAATGGAACAGCCTGTATACATGAAAATATTTTTAGTTTGTGTAGCTTAAAGCCCTAGACATTTCTGCTTTGGAAATTTTTCTCCATATAATATAATAAAGGAGCAATTGGACTTGGACACACTATTGGGACGCCCAGTATATCTAGAAAATTCACGCATATGCTCAAGGTTATTGGAACAATAAAATCATATGTGGTTTAGGAACACATTCGCCCAATAGGAATTTATTCTTTCTTCTTGTACGTATATGTCTCGATAGCTGCGAAAGTGTTAACATGATAAAATATAAGAAATCATAGATAAAAGAGGTGAATGTATGTATAATGATAAGGAAACTTACCTATGAGCATATCAGTAGCTGCTAAACTTGCTATGAAATAATTACTAGGTTGTCTGATGTTCCTATCAACAATAAAAGCCAAAAGTACTAAGATATTTCCAGCCACAGTAAGGATAATGCATAAGGCGAGACCTATAGCTATGCAAACCGTTTGCCAGAGTTCGAATGGTGGTAGGACAGGTTGAAGAGTGACTTCAGGACTTGTACTGCTATTTTCGGAAGCATTGCTCAGAATTGTTGAATTAACAAAGATGTTATCGTGATTGTTTATTGGGTGGAAAGGATCTGGATCCCAGGATTCGAAGTACGTTGTCGAGTTGAATGCTTGTATACATTCGGTGTAGGATAGAAGTCCACTGTAGATAGCTTTGCAGTAGCGCTCTTTCAGCCGTTGTTGTTTCCTGGAAAAAGAATTTTATTAACAACGTTAATTAGCAATATAAAAGTGTAATTATCAAATTTTTAAGCGTATAACTACTGCAAAATTAAAGCAAATTCTGTATTCTTTCTTTTTGTTTTCCAAGGCTATTTTAGAAAAAGGTTTAAAATAAAATATTAATTTTTTCTAAAAACTCAGAATATTTAGGAAAATTCTTTTATTAGTTAGGTAAGTCGATTTGAGATTATTTGTAGTCTTGTGAAAATGTAATGTAAGAGACGTGTTGCGAGCACATATCCAAAGGGGAGCATTTTGCATTTCAACTCATGCTGAATAATACAACATCCCGCAGGTAGAACTATAACTGGATTCTCAATAAAACGCATACACAGAAACGCCATCTATTCAAAAGTCAGCGTCATCTTGTTCAACAACTGAAATCAAGTACACACCTCAGCGCAATATAGTATGGTTATATGTATATTTACTCTATGCGCTTGTATACTTTGCAAATAAATTTATACCTGTACGACGTTCAATAGACCCTGGCTACGAAATTTTGTATTTTACATAATTTTTTTTACGAACAAATAGATTTAAATGTTTAAAAGGAGGGCGAGAAAGTTGTGGAAGGTAACGATGATCAAGATAACTTAGTAAAGAACATTTTTAAGTTGCAGCTGATGAACGAGATAAAATGGGTCAAATACAAGCCGGAAGTCATAATGTATCTGTAATAGGTACTGTTACAACGATTGGAACTATTGCTAGTCCAGATACTGAATTAAGTGGTGCTATTGGCGACGAGAAAGAATTTGCAGACGTTCAGAACATCCAGATATGGATTAGAAAGGAGACGGAGAAAAAGATGATGATGACGATGATGACAAAGGAATTGAAATGAGCAAAGATGATGATAAAGATAGTAGTAAGGTAAGTGAGATAGTCTTGAATTAAATTTACACTCGTGAATTGATCAAATTTTTGAGTAAATTCAAAAGGTAGTGTCAATACAAAACTGCTAAATGTTGTATTATCCTTACATTTTATTTTGTACCGGCCGAAGGCATTTGATGAACAAATAAAATTAAAACATAATTATGAAAACGCATTTACTAGGCATCAAGAAAACTACAGTCTATTGTTTCGTGAAAAAAAGTATAGAATTTAGTAAGCATTGAAAAAAGTCCTAGTAGTGTGCGAAAAAACTATATTTTAGAATCAATGAAATTATTAAAAACTAAGTTTTAAGTTTAAGACTTAATATTACTTCACTAAAAAGAAAAAACTTCTATAACTTTCAATTTATATTATTTAAAAAGTCATTGATTTTCTGATAGAAAGTCGTAGGATGTTTTGTAGTAGAGTTTACAATTTTCAAAACAACCGACTAATTTATATTTAGTCAGAAATTGAACGACTATTTTAAATAATATGAATTGAAAGTTAGTTAACGTTCAAAATATATTATTTTCCACTTTTGATGCAATAATAGTCGAACTAAAGCCTCGAACTAAAAAAAGTTTTATTATAGCTTTTAGTATTTACATTTTAGTTTTAAGTGAATGAAAAAACTGCGAATCGACGAAACAAAAAAAAGTCGTGTATTCGCTGGAACCGATTCAGGTGTACTGGACTAAAGGGTTGGGATCTTGTCATCAGAAATGAAAAAGGTTTTCAAATTTGGGATTAATTGGGCAACGGGAAGAGCATTAAATATTAGTTACATCACATTTGAAACATAGAAAAATATATAGCTAAGTATATAAAATATCCGTACTGAAAATAAAATTAAGTGTATAAACATTTTTTAGCGTCGAAGTCTCTCCACTTTTCAAATACTGGAAGTCAAAAATTTCCTATATACTACTTAACAGAAAGGCTGTTCTATTTAGTACCTAACTAGTCAAGCAAACGGATCTTCACTCATAACACGAAATAACTTCATTACGTTAAGAGGGTAATAGCCGAATAGAATTGACATGGACAGCTATTAGTGCGCGCCAAAATAGTCTTGCGGTACGGGTTTGATTTAAGTAATTTTAGACTATTAGGAAGCTTAATAGTCAATAATACGCTAATTACCAATAACCAACAGTAAGCGACAAGATCTACCAGAGATTGAAGAAGAAGAAATTCGGAAAGCTTTAAACCAATTAAAAAACGGAAAGGCAGCAGGTGACGA
>WYDF02273054.1:0-17857 GCA_009867245.2 Adranes taylori | reverse complement strand
GTATAGTAGTATAGCAGGATAGTAGTATAGGAGTATAGTAGTAGAGTAGTATAGGAGTATAGTAGTATAGTAGTATAGTAGTATAGTAGTATAGTAGTATAGTAGTATAGTAGCATAGTAGTATAGTAGTATAGTAGTATAGTAGTATAGTAGTATAGAATTAAATATTATAGAAATATTTTGGACGAATTAAATACAGCGGTATAACATACCTGGGAACCGTTTTTCATGCGTCTTAACTTGTCTACTTTATTCTGAGTATTCCTTGTTGAAACACTAAAACTTCTAATCTCACTTCTTGTTGACCATTGTTTGACTTTCGCATTTGAAATATTCACATACAATTCGACGGTGTGATTCACTAAAAACAATTTACATGTTTTTTTTGTTGACAAAAGTAGCCGTTCTTTAATCTATATAGTTTTTCAAAAAAAAAAGAAGAAAACCAATAAATTTCTTGTATAAGTTATTGCACGTTCAAAGTCACTTTGTTGGAAAAAACAATTACTATTTAGTCGGTTCCAAGTTTTTACCGATACGCTCATTTCCTACTGCTACTGAGTTTCTTACTGAGTTTTTACTGATATTTTCATGAGTTTTTACTGATATTGATGATGCATATTCTAAAGTGATTTCTTTAATGGCATTTTGAAATAATATTAGCCATTTCCAAAGACCCATTTCCAAGGTGAAGTCAGATGGCCTGATGTAGGGGTTACCAAGACCCAATATGGTACATTTTATTTTTCTGGAGGAGTAGAGGATAATCATAGAAACGGCGTCGCAATTCTTATCTAAGCAACAATTAGCAAATGTGGTCCAGTGAATGAGGGAATTATGCTTCTCAAAATTCAAACAACTAATCGAATGTTGAATATCATCCAAATATGTATACTTTCGGCTGATGAATCTGATGAAGAAGTAAAAGAAGTTTACGTTTCTTTTTCATCAAGACAATGTACCAGTTATGTTCAATAAGGAAGGGAACAGTGACGTATCATGCACATCTATAGGGGTGGATGTAAAACTTCGACCTGGTGTGTTCGGGTTGGTACTGTCCATAAAGATCCCCGCACATGTGAATCAATGGAGGTTGGTGCGAGGCAAAATTATCCGGCCCCTCCTGCCAGACTGTGATGATTGACTTGTGCGGGGATCTTTATGGAGAGTGCCAACCCGAACACACCAAGTCGAAGTTTTACATCCACCCCTATAGATGTGGTATAGATGTGGACTCTCAAAATCATACCTATACTACAGAAGGACCTAAAAATCAAAGGAAAAAATTCCGTCATAATCAACCATATAGTTTGCCTAGCATCATTATGCTTATCACAAAATTCTTTTACAATAAACGATAAATTTTATCTACAAAAGACAGGACTTTCAATGGGGTCATCTTTATCCAGCTTTTAGCAGAAATTTACATGAACCACATAGAAAAACTAATATTCGAAACTCCTTACAACAATTTCATTAAATATTGGTGCATGTACATAGACGATATACAAGTTTGCTGGAAAGGAACAATAAGACAAACACAAAAAATTTTCTTAATTATATTAACAATATTGACAAACACGTACAGTTCATAATCGAAATAGAAAGCAACAAAAGCATAAACTTCTTAGACACTAACATTAGTAGAAGACAAACACGAATTTAATATTTTTCACAAACCTATACATACAGATACACAACACAACACTTCAATGCACCCAAAATCGTACAAACTTGCAGATTATCATTCTATGGTACATAGATTGCTCAAAACGCCACTTAGCAAAACAAATTTTAACACTGAATTAGCAAGAGTTAAACAAATAGCTATTAATAACGGTGACAAAGAAAATATAATAGACAAAATCTTACATAAAAAAAAGACTCAACAAATCCTTAAATTTAATCTAACCACACTCAAAAGAAAAACCCGAAAACTCAAACAAAACCATAACATTCATAGCAACACCAGCAAATAAAATAACCAAATTTCTCAAACAAAAATACAACATAGCATTTAAAACTAACAATAATGAAAGTAAACTAACAAATAAATTGGGTTGTTCAGATTGTGATTCTTTTTATATTGGCCAAACGAGAAGAAGCTTTGCCACTAGATTTAAGGAACACAGCACATCATTTAGCTTAAATAAATCGGATTCACAATACGCAAACATTTGAATGAAAATAACCATAACTTCACAGACAATCCCATTATATTACATGTTGAAAATAAAAGTAAAAAATTAGATATTTTAGAAGCAATAAAGTCAAAAAACACATAACACAAAATTGTAATCTCTGAAACGAACAAATTGAATTGTGTACTTCCCCTATTACCAATATCATATGTTAACACACAAAACACTCTCTGCCTTTATACCTATTTAATATGTATGTATGTATATTTAGTAAAATCAAACATGTTTCGTTTTTTTCTTCTGTTTTTCTCTCTTAAGTTAGTTAAACTCAACGAAGTGAGGATGCCATTGTTTTAGTGAAACATGTAAACAATAAATAGTTGTTTCAAGAAAGTACATTTTAATTTAATAATTTTATAAGTAAATATAATATTAATATATAATAACAAACCGATTGAATAACTAACTTAACTTTAATAATGTTATGTTAATTTATAAATCTTTTTGTTACTCTTCTTGGTATTCTTCTTTTTATGACAAGATTATATCAAAGATTCATAAAATAATTTAGCTTATCTCTTATTCACTAGATTTCATTTTTTCTGCTTTAATTTAATAAAACAAATATATTTATTTTATTTCCAAGATGAATTATTACTTTCTGAGCCTTTTGTTCGTTCCGTTCTGATATCTCTGCACAATCTATAAGAGACCAGCGAATAATTCACTGCCAATACCAATAACGGAATCACGAGTAGAAATATGTCGAGGAAAATATTATAAGCCTTTTCTGAGGTCAGCGTTGACCAGTTTTCTCTGCATTTATGGTTTCCTAGGTATGGAGAAATAAAATTTAATATTTGATATACGAGTATCAATTAAAAAAATTAGATTATTTAAATTCCTTTTAATACCTTGATTAGTTGGTTTCAATTGACTTAACCAAGCAATGGGCACCATGAAAATGCAACTTCCCAGCCATACGGTAAAGATTAATTTATAAGCATGACATGGTGTTTGCCATCCCAACGAACGTAACGGATAACAAACTGCATAATATCTTTCAATCGATATAATAACCAACGTCCATACGCCTACTGATACCGTACAAGCTGAAATAAAAATAAAGACAAAGATATTGTCACGGAAAAGTAATGAGTTGAATTAAATGTGATTTACTAAAAGCAGATTACTCTTACGTTCATAAATTATATTTCAATGAATTTAAAAAAGCATTGAAATTATATTATATTTAAATAGTGTGTAACTTTATTTCATAGAAAATTTAAAAACGTTTAGAATGCAATTCTCCTTTATAAACATTATCGCCCAAAAAATAATGTTAAAGGGTAAAATAATGTTAAGGCTTTTAGACTGCGATTATTCGGAAGATCAGTAGTGAAGAGAAAGACTGAATTAACAACACATTTGCAAAGAAGCGATAAGAAAAAATTTCTTCGAAAATTCAAGCTAAATAAAATCGTTATAAATATTATCGGCTGAAAAGTAATGTCAAGACTTGGTCTTATTTCATAGAAACTTTATAAACGTTCAGAATGCGATTCAAAATTACTACAAAAATTCCATCTAATTAAATATTTGCTTATGTATTCCAACAAAATATCTCATAAATGTTTAGATTACGATTAGTAGGAAGGGTCAGTACTAAAGAAAGACTGAGTTAACCACACATTTGCAGATGAAGTAATGTTAGGACAGACTTTATTTCATACAAAATTCAATAAAATCGTGATAAACATTATCGGCTGAAAATAATGTTAAGTCTAAGTCTTACATCAGAAACTTTATAAACGCTCAGAATGTGATTCTCAATATCTACAATCTAATCTAATTAAACGTTTAGACTCCGATAACGTTTAGACTCATAAATGTTTAGACTCCGATTATTGGGAAGAGTCAGTACTAAAGAGAAGACAGAATTAACAACACATTTCCAGATGAAGTAAAGACATTATACATGTAATTGATAAAAAAGTAACGTAAAGACAAACTTTATTTCATTGAAACTTCAAAAACGTACAGAAGATGATTTTCAGTATGTACAAAAATCTCATAAATATTTAGGCTCATTATTAGAAAGAGTTAGTGAAACAAAAATAAGTTAATAAGAAAATGGCGACGAAATAAAACCTTTATAAACATTCTCGACTGAAAAATAATGCTGAATAAAATATCTCATAAGCGTTTAGACTGCGATTATTAGTAAGAGTAGTAGTAAATTCTAAGTTTGATGAATTCTAAGCACACGTGTTCAACAAAGACTGCATCTGCATTCGATTCGTCATCGTATGATTTTACGCAGTAGAATCAGGAGGCTCCAGCTAGCAAAGATTCTGCGATATCTATAAAAGATCATTTCGCGTATTAAAAATTAGTATATCCTAGAGTTAGCTAGTACACGATTGAAGTCGTTTTATTAAAAAATTTCAATCTAAAATCTAACTTAGACCCAGTGATCATGGCAGTAAAGACTGACACTCAAAAGTTAGATTCTATATTTAATTATTTAATTATTATTTGATGCAAAGACTGATTGTAAGATTTCAATGTACATTATTTTGGCAAATATACCTAAACCTTATATTTTGTTTAATTTAACCTTCATTGAGCTTAAGTAGGTTTCAAGTACTTGATTCTCTAAGCAATTACCTCCGTCGCTACCCCCTCTACAAGAGACGCGACAATATCTTGTTAACTCTAGTAATATAATTGATTAGTTTGGAATCTTTCGCAGAAGACAGAAGCAGAAGACACAAGTCATTTAAGAAATTACATCTTCCTCAAATAGTTCCACACTTCCCTATCACTATTTAATTCTTTAATTTTCTCTTCTTCCTTTAACCTCCTCCTTTCTCCTACCTCATTATTTTCTTCAATCCATTGATTTCTAGCCTTATCATAATCACTACACTCTTGTTCCCCTATCCGTACTATCCCTAGCCCCCCCCCACCCTTTTATTTATACTTATTCATACCTCATCAACTATATCACTACTTCCATTACCCTTGCCACAACCCTTCTCCTTTCGCACTAAATACTTCTCCACCTCCCTTTCTAAGTACTCCACCTTAACCACCTCCCCCAAATTAACCTCTTTCAGTTTCACCCCTAGGAGATTTTCATTCTTTCATCGCATACATACCCAACGTCACCGTTCACCCCTTCCCGATCATTCACACCTTCTTCTTCATAATCAAATAATCGACAACCGATCCCCCTCGATGCCCCATAAAAGTCAAATTTCTGTCCCAGTCCTCGCCAACACATCTAGTTCCTATTATCAATCCATTTGCAGCCACCCATTCCATAAACTTTTTTCCTTCAAAATTCCTAGATCTTCTTTCCACGTACACATTGTTACACCCCAAATACCTGCCCCCCTTTTTACCTATTGTAACATTCCAATACCAAATAATTACCATGACATCCGACTGTTCACCTTTTTGCATAATCAAATCCGTCACCTTTCCCTCGAAACCACCCCACTCTATATTTACATATACAATCATCATGAACATTCTTCTATTATTCACACTCAACACTCTACCATGCACCCTTTCCCATTCACCGCCTACAAGTACCCATTATTTTATCCCTTTCCTCACTCCCAAGACAATCCCTCCACATGCCGTTCCCTTTTTACTCTTTCTATCTGCGTACTGTATATTCTAATTATATCCATTAGGCAATCTTTTAAGTACCTCATCCCGTTCAGCATGTTCAACCCATGTCTCTACTAACCCTATGACGTCGAATGTACCCAAATACTCCATGATCCCACTCTTCCCCATCTTATTCCTCAAGCCTTCAATATTCCAACACAACATCCTTATTATATATTTTGTTTTGTTTTTAGTGAAATTTTTGTATTTTGTTTGAACAAATTTTGAATCATTGGAGCGTTAGCTGCTTTTGCATTTTCTGGGACGCGACAATATTCATTTACGATTGTTATGTAAGAAACAGTCACTACATTCAAGTGGAATGTTTTTCAGTCATAACCGTATCGCGGACCAACTGGCAATGTAATTTTTTAATTGAATTAGGACTAAGTGTTTCAAAACTCCATTTATCGTTTAAACATTTTACGTGCCTCTGGCCCTGAGGAACAGTAAATGCCTTCTTGACAATTGTTTAGGGGAGACAATTACACCTTCTTCAGAAGAACTAAATAAATTGTCTCCCTGATGCAATTGTTACGTAAGTTTTGGAACACTTGTTTTAATTCAATTAAAATGTGGATTCCCAAACTGAAAAGTTCAAAATTCAATTTTATAATTTTTAACACGACCCACTCATGATAATATAAGATACATAGCGAACAAATAATTATTGATTTTAAAAAACAATCTCATTAAATTAAATCTTACATCAAATGGTGAATGCTTCGGGCTATATTTAGATTGTGAACCAAAGCATTCACCATTAATTACAATTAGTCAACGGTATGCGCTTTTAAACAAATCAAGCATGCTCTTTTCTATCATTTCAAAAGTTTTTTACGAGGATAGTCCCAGAAGTAGCCGATCTGTGATGACGCTACGTTGTTTAGTACTTATTTGTTTGGTATCTATCAATAGTGATCGATTTCATTGCATTTATTCACATAGAAAAAATTGCTGAACATTTCAAAGGCCTCAGTCTAAAGGCCTCAGAATCAAAGCGGAGCTAGATTCTACTTTATGGGAATCTTCTCCATCATTTCACACCGGAGACTATGGAATAGTCAAAAGAATTGACTGAAAGGTGAAACTGGTCTCCAAATAAGGCGAATGCAGTTCCATCTACAGGCAAGCTGATGGCGTCAGATGCGCATGGGATAATTTTCATTGATTATCTTTAGAACGGAAAAGAAATCGGAGGCGAGTATTATGCAAGTTTATTGCAGCGTTTGAGTGATTTAATCAAGAAAAACGACCGCATTTGCGGCATGACTATTTTCAGAAGCTCGACGATTCTTACTATAAATAGGATATCGAAGCTATTGAACATAGTTGGGAAAAGTATATCGAGTAGAGAAATAAAGATATGTGTTTTTGCGTTTTTCTTGTTAGATCGCGTACTTCTGGGTCTACCCTCCTCTACATATTCCATATATTTTCTTTCTTTCAGTTGATGGCAATAGTGTTTGCTTAACGCTTTCCATGTATCTCCCAATGTGGGTCAAATTGTGCTATAGATTTCAATAATCTAGCACAATCTGTAATATAAATTTGAGATTGTATTAAATTTTGAAAGGATCTCCAACGTTTCAGGGGAAAGTCAGTTACTCCATAATAGATATCCAATAGTGACTCCAACAATATCGGCACAAATAAGTGACTGAAAAATTGTAGAAAAGGCGATTGGAAGCGACAAGTAGAAGGATCACTATAGAATTAACCTGACAGAGAATTCCACAGCAAAAAGGATAACACTAGGGATAACAGAGGCAATTAATATGCCTTGTGCCAATTAATATGCCTTCCTTATACGACATGTGCTGTCTTCCAAAAAACCTAACTACTTTCGCTGGAAAATCAGATGCAGTTAAAGAACTTGTTGGCAAACGCTGGGCCTTGGGCCTTCAATCTTAGAACTAGAGGTGTGCAAAAACGGTTTACCCCTCCTTTCGAGCTTGTCCGGGCAATTTTCTCGGTTCGGCCAATCCTTGAAGCTTCTATGGCCTTTAGATGTTTTTAAGGCGCTTACAGCCTTTAGGTCCTCTATGGCGCTTAGGGCCTTTAGTGCACTTAGAGCTTTTATGGCGTTTAGGATCTTTGGGGTTTAGGGCGGGTCGGGCGGTTTAGAGCTCAAAAACCCTTGCGATTTTTTAATTAAATATCAAAAATGTTAGGCTGGCCTTGGGCGTGCCCTAAACGGAAAATCTCGACCTCTACTAAGCACAAGGTTGATCAAAATATTTTTTAAGGTCATTCAAATCCATATGCTTATTAAATATTGGAATCTAGAAATATTATCAAACCAGTAATTTTTTTTAGACAAATAAAAAATTATTTCGTCTTATGATCTGAGAGTAAAGCATTAATTAACATGAAACTTCGAACATTAAGCTAGTATAAGATTTAATAAGATTACTTGTTTGATGAATTTAATATGATGCATCGATTCCTGAATCTAACTGGTAAAGGGTACTGAACTTCCCTACTAAAATCTTCGTTATTAATATTCGACGTTTACTTAGTGTTTTACGTGATACAACATAATTGCCGTCAACGGATTTATATATTTCAGGTTATAGAAACTTGATACAACATAATTATTAATCATATTACACTAACAGGAGAAACTATTTCTATTTTATAAAATACATAACGGTTTCAGAGATATTCTGAAATATATTCACCTACTAGAGGTCGGCATTTTTCGTTTAGAGCCCGCCCGGACCCGACCAAAAAATTTTTGATTAGAAAGCTCTTTGGGCCCTAGAATCTATCCCACTATCCCTAAGATAACCTCCGTAGCCGAAGAGTATAACAAGAGACCAAAACCCTAAAAAGTCTTGAATCCTAAAAAGCCCAGTTTGCTCGCCCTAAAAAGCCCTCCCACCCATTAAACGCCCAAAAGGCCCTAAGATCCTTAAAGGCCCATAGTGCCTTAAATAATTTAAGCGCTTTAAAGGCCCTAAGCGCCATAATGACTCTAAATGATCTAAGCACGCTAAATGCCCGCCCCAGCTCGAACTTGGGCTCGGACGGACTGTTTTTGCGCATCTCTATCACGTACAAGGACACAGATATTTTTTAGAAATAATGTTTTTAACTTTATTCCCAATAAATCTTTTGAATTGAAAAATTATCGTATACTTTAATCTTTCAAAAGAAACATAAATAGCTGATATGGGTATATTTATTATATACTTATATATAAACGTCTAGCTTTGTCCGTCTGTCTGGAATGCTTTAGATTTTATATATAAACGTTTGTTTAGTCGTTTTAGGACGGGTTATCATCTAGTTTATTATATTTGAGTAAAGAGTGGTTTAAACAAGGCGAGCCATCTGACCCGAAATTATCTCTTTTTTACTTTCTCTAGAACTGTGGAATTCTAACATTATGCCAAAGCAGCTATATGTACTGATTCTCACACCGTGCAATTAATGTTTTTGTTTTTTTATAAACTTTTATGCAAATCTATATGTACATGATGTTCATTAATGGTCAGCATTTTCAGTGTAGGGCGCGCCCGAGCCCGCCCTAATATTTTCCATCTATGATAAAAAGCGCTGAGGGTTTTACATCCCTATAACACACGGCTCAGTCGCCCATGTGGTTAAAAAAAAGTCCGATGATGTCCGCCCGCCCTAAGACCTAAGCGACCTGAAGGCCCTAAGCGATCTAAAGGCCGTAAGCGACCTGAAGGCCCTAAGCGACCTAAAGGCCCTAAGCAACCTAAAAACTGTAGCCCCTTAAAGGCTCTAAGCGGTCAATGGCCCTTAGCTCCATATAGGCCCTAAGCGCGCTAATTGCCCTAAAGGCTCTAAGTTCCTTGGTGAGCGGGGTGGGGGGGGGTGTGGTTTTTGTTCACCTCTAATGTTTACTACGACTACCAACAATTCCTTGATTCCGTGGTTCATTTCTTCAGGTTGTCAGTTTTATCTCCCTTTATTTTCTGTTTTTTTCCTTTTATTTTAATAGGGAGGTGGAAACTTATCAAATAATGAACCGTGCCCGATGCGGAATTTGGCCCAATAAGCTCCACGCTCCGTTGTGAATTTGGTTTACAGAAAGATATTGGAACCTACTTGGGAGACTTTAAAATTTGTCATCCTCTTCAGCCTTGGATTTGAGTAGATTGTTAGTACAGATTAATCCTGAAGGTCTCCGGGAGCTTCCTGTATAGAGTTTATGATTCGTGCAGGTGGATTAAGGAATTTATTCTTTTGTCCTCTAAAGCAGTAATTTATTGGGCTTCAATGGGAGCGTGGAGACTGTTGATTTTCAGTAGGATTCTTCGATCACTTGTAACTAAACTGTAGATTTGGGTATAGAAATGATCTGTAATCAATAGGTATTATTGTACAATTTCTTGCACCTCTCCTCTCATCTCTTTTAGACACCGGAATAACTTGTTCTTCCATTCATAAGGAATATCCTTTGTTCCCTTCCTTGATGCGCTCATTCTTTTGTCATTGCTTTTATATCTTCTTCATTTATATACTTCCACACTTCTACCGGCAAGCCATTAGGCCCACACGCACTTTCTTCTTTTGCCTTATATATTATTTTCACAACTTCTTCCTCCACTATTTCATTCTCATTATTTGGCATCCTGATGCCTTTCACCCTTTGCATTACTCTCATCTTTTCCATCCTTCTCCTAAATCACCACTGATTTGTTTTCCAATCTATCAAATTGATCTCGCAATCCCTTTTAGTCTTACCCGAGGTAGTTCTTTAGTAAGTATTTTCTCTAATTTTTCAATCGCAGTATCGCGTAATGGTTTGAAAAATTTGGAGGATCCAAGCATGAAAAACCTTGGTATATTTTTCTGTGCCTGGAATATTTTACGTCCAATTTTTTACAATTAAAATCCATTGCTGTGTTATAGACCTTTACTTCGACTTTGACTAAAGCTGCCTTTGTGGGCCTGATATTAATGGGTGATTTCAATATGAAAATTGGTTCCACTGTCAATGGTGATTATATTCACCAAGTAGTGGGGAAGTATGGGGCAGGAGAATGGAACAACAGAGGAGAATGCCTCATCCAATTCAACATTGAAAACGCTCGCAATTACCAACTCGATGTATGAGAATTACAAATGTACATTATACACCTGGAGATCTCCTAATTGACACACGAGGAATCAATTAGATTACATCTTGATTAAGCAGAGATGGAAATCTGCGGTAAGAACGACAAATACGTTACCGTCTGAAGATTATGGAAGCGATCATCAAGTGCTGATATGAGGAAAACTTAAAATCTGTAAGCTAAGGCAAATAAAAAGGCTGCCCAGGTTCTCTGATGACAAGGTTACAGTTTTTAACAATAACGTCATTCAGAAAATCGAATCTCACCTTGAAGAACTTCAAACAGAAAATACTGAAGCTATATAGCAGGTTGTGAAAAAGTCTCTAGTCAACACTTTAGAAGAAACACTTCAAGAAGACCAAAATATTGTTAGACAGCCCTGGTAAGCTACGGAAGCAATAGATCTTATTTGGGAACGGAGGAACTTTAAATTCCGGAGTCTTGATACTAGTATAGATCTGGAACTGTACCAATCGTTAAATTGGGAGA
This sequence comes from Adranes taylori, assembly GCA_009867245.2. Lineage (NCBI taxonomy): Eukaryota > Metazoa > Arthropoda > Insecta > Coleoptera > Staphylinidae > Adranes > Adranes taylori. The sequence continues at coordinate 6,447 of WYDF02273054.1, read as the reverse complement.
TACAAGATGCTAGGCGTTGAGACAAAAATAAATATCTGATGAATGTTTGTATAGAAACTCTTTGATACCAATAACTTCAAATATCTGTTCAAGAAGATACGTTCTATCACTCAGGAGTCCAAACCCCGGCGTTGGGCAATTAAAGATCAATATGATTGTTTCAACAGAACTAGACCAAATTGCATCGGTGTGGTAAGATTACTCTGGCAATCTGTATGCTATTTGTGGAGACCTGGAAACTTGTGAGGCGGAACCGGATATACTGTTAGATGAGGTGAAAATCGCAATTGACAAATTAAGATAAGTTAAAGCAGTAAGCTCTAAGCTCTTGACGAAAGGGGCAAAATATCTTGCACAACATTGTATCACGAGATTTAGAAAACAGACTTATGGTCAGAAGACTGCTCAACTTTAGTATTGCTTCCCCTGCATAAGAAAGGGTCAGAAACAGCTGTGAAAACTATTGTCTGATAGCTCTGATATCACATTCCAGCAAGATTATGTTGTACATTCTTCAAGCGAGACTATAAACCTTTCTGCTACATCAAATAGCTCCAGAACAAATCGGAAAATTTGTGAGAGGAGGAGGTATTCAAAAACATGTTTTAAATACGAGACAGCTTATAAAAAAGCCCCAAGAACACTCGGTGCTTGGTAGATTACGAGAAAACGTTTGATAACGTAAATTAGATTAGGTTATTGACGACTTGGCAGAATTTGGAGTACCATGTCATCTTATCATTCTCGTCAAAAGTCGGTATGAGAATTCACAGGCGGTCGTTAAAATCGATAACATATTGTTCGAAAAATTTTGCATTAGGAAAGGCGTTCGTCAAAGCTGCGTACTTTCACCTCTATACATCTATAGCGAACTAGTGATGCGGCGCACTTTAGAGAATAGGAACCGAGGAGTGAAGATTGGTAGAAAACGTCAAAAAATTTGTATATTTATGGAGTCTGGCTCTTGCGAATTGGAAGTAAGACGGCGAATTGAAATTGCTCGATCGGCTATGATAAAACTAAGAAAAATTTGGAAAGATAGAAATATCACTAGGAAAACAAAGCCAAGCCTTGTAAACGTCCTATTTTTCACATTTTTTCGTACACTTCAGAGGCCTGAGCAATTCGTTCGAACGACATGAGAACAATAGATGCGTTTGAAATGTGCGTCAGGCGCAGGATGCTGCTAGTTCCCTGGACGGCTAGAAGGACAAATGTCTCCATCTTAAGTAAGGTCAAAGATTGTCAACTTTTGTTTTCGATGATATATGGACGAATTTTGAAATTTTTCGCACATATCTCTCGACATGACAGCATGGAAAAACTTGTTGCATAGGGAAAACTGGGAGGAAAAAGAAACGCAGCCGATCCCCAACCAGGTGGATCGATATTATTTAGAAACTAACTAAAGCAACTCACTACGCGAACGATCGACAGACCTGGAAATTAATTGTTAAACAAATAATACAGAAATTAAAAGATTGCCCCATTCAATCTCAATATCCACTCTTGTCACCACACGTTGGAAGAAGAAGAAAAAGAAGAAGAAGAAGAATTTTGGGTGTAGGTCATCTCTTGTTTATTTTCCCAGCTTTTTATTTATGCTTCGACTCGAATTATTATGTCGCTATCGTTTTACTGTAGTTTAGCATTTGCCTATTTCACAAAGGTTTGAGAACTTTTTATATTTCAAAGTTTGCTTAGTAGAGTTGACCACCACTTGTTGAAACCTTTAAAACGTCAAGTACCATCAGTTTGTAAATATTTCGATAATTGGGTAGACTACTGAGCGGTTAAATTTTTTTGGAAAATTGATCACCAAATGGAATCATAGTAAGTCTCGTATTGTGGCCCGATCTGGGTTTCCCCGGGTACTTAGGTGAGTTGGTCCATCTCTATCTATAGACAATTACTTTATTATGATTATTATTCTACTAGATGATAACCCGTCGTAAAACGACTATCGTTATATATAAAACGTTTATATATCAAATCAAAAGCGTTCTAGACAGACGGACAGACAGACGTACAGACAAAGCTAGACGTTTATATATAGTTATCTTTAATAGATGATAACCCGTCGTAAAACGACTATAGTTATATATAAAACGTTTATATAAAACGTTTATATATAAAATTATAAAATCAAAAGCGTTCCAGACAGACGGACAGACAGACAGACAAACAAAGCTAGACGTTTATATATAAGTATAGTCGTATTTATTAACTTAGCATTTAAATTGAGGTTAGTAGTATCTCAAGTAGCTTAAAATAACAATTAATTAATTAAAGAATTAACATCAAAAGGTTAATAAAAAACTATAAAATAATATAAAAGAATAATATAATTTAAAAGATAATATAAAGATATAAAATAATATAAATGATAAATTTCTCTTACAAATGATACAAGAGGACTTCATTATAAAACATTAATTAACGCAAGTAATTAATTATCATCCCAAAGAAAATAATAATAAACAAATAAAAAATAATCGACATTGTTTACTCTATAATTGCTTTAGCTATTGTTATATACATATTAAATGAATATATTTGGTTCTCTTAAAGCTAAATAAAATCGTTTAGAATCCGTTACGTACATACCATTCAAAATGTAATTATAGATTTTAATTGAAAAGAATAACAGACAAATTGTGTAGTCATTCGGGATTAATTAAATTAAAAGGAATCAAATCAATCGTTATAGAAATGTTTTTACGTTAATTAAAATTTTCTTCGAATTATTTCAATAAAAGTCGTAGCATTTGTTTTGTTTAATCTTTGATTATAAATACGAGGTATAATCAAATAATAAGCGCAATTATAAATATCAATTGGAAGTGTATTTCTACTTCGTAATTTGCCACGTATAACACATGGGGGGCTGTGTGGGTTCGTGTAAAGTGGTTATTGTATTATGAGAGAGTCAACGGTCGTGGACTAAAACACAAGTAACCTTATTGACAGCTAGTAATAAAATAAATAACCAATATGGCTGAAGGTGTCAACAAATATTTGGGGAAATACCTATGAACAAAACAACAACTTTTTTTTCACTTTTATTCAAGTTGCGAAGCCAAATTTAAAACTTCCGCATATTATCTGATCATACCTCGTATAGAAACAAGTAGATTTATAATCTATATGTAATAATAATATTCCTGTAGCTTAGATTCTTCAAAAAAAAAACCGTGTGTTTCAACAATTTCTAAACTGATCTGAGAAACTGATCAAAGTTATTTTGTTTAAATTAATGGCGTGTAACAAAGTGGAATACTTTTTATATAAAATTAGCTGAAAACTTTTCATTGTCCCATCAAAAACTTTTACTAGCTATTTCTATTTTTTATGTGCCTAATTCTAATAGACTACTTTCCTTATGTTTTCAGGATGAAAAGAAAAGGAACTATTTGGAAAGTACTCAGCTTTAGCTTTCGGCAGTCTAGAATCTATACTGAGTATATTATGTATTGAATAAAGAGTGTTCGAAATATAATGACTTTATTCTGTCTTAACAAGAGATGTTATGGTTTGAAAGTATAAAGATTAGATTAATGTATTTTTAAATAAAAATTGGATTAAGTTTGAAATTTTCTCATATTTTATTGATAATTATTAACCTATGCTGATGAGGCATTAAACTTTTTCATTACCTCCAATGATTTAATTTCGGCGCCTCCACCAAATTGTCGCGACCCATTTTTAAGGGTTAGGACATGACGCTCCGTTGCACAAGTTAATTAAAGTTTAAAACGCATTAATTCTTTCAATCAACTCTTGCAAAAAATAATTAAGTGACATGAAATATAGATAGATAGAAATATAGATAAGAAATTTCTATGGAGCAAGGGTGTTACATTTTGCGACCCCATTAAGCAGATTGTTATCGGCATTATGGACATAGCCTCACAAAATCAACAAACGCAATAAATAAATTATCATCAGCCTGAAACCGGCTAGAAACCATCTATCAAATAAATAAATAAAACGATAAGTAAAGAAATCAAGACTTGATATTTATTCAATATAATTTGAACAAAGGAAAGTTCTACGATGTATGGTCACAAGTTTTTTATACATGGTAGTTAGAATTGTCGACCAAGGTCTCCAGTTAAACAACATATTCCTCCTTCGTGGCCATAGGTGGAAGGGAACTGGGGTTGGAGTCAAGACAACCGCAGCAAAATCAACAACTTTTCACATTCGCAAATGTTAAAGCATGTCAGTTGAGAAAGCGTGGTGAAGCGAAGAATATACATCGCGCGCATTTTAATGGCCTTCCTTTTTGCTGTTTTGTTCAAGTCGAACGAGAATATCTGTCAGAAAGGATTAAGGCAGTTTATGGTCTCCGGTTTTAAGCAGATGTTTTTCGTATTTTTTGTGCTATGTACCAAATGTAGAAAATGTGTAAAAAAATGGTACAAATCAAGAGAGAGAAATATTTTTAATGGAGTAAATTATGAAATTAATATTTCTTATTACTTATTATTGAGAGGTTCGGGTTCGAGTCCCGGACCGGGTAAATGTTTTTTCACCGGACAGGGTAAATGTACATATTGTTTATTTTTGATGAGTAAATATCCTAATAAATTGATAGTGTGTTGCATTTCCCCAAAACATAAGTCCATAAGACATAACTGTACAAAACACAAAATCTTGAGTTCGGCCATAAAATACGGGCTAAGATACATTACGTCGATATTATGTTACCATCAAATAATCAATTGTTTGACTTGCTGAGTAAGAGCTGCCAGTGTCATAATGAAGGATGATCCGATATTTTTGGTTAGTTTTCATGATTTCATCCCTGATTTCTGGTCTACAAATTATTGTACACCATTCAGCATTAACTTTTCATACAACAATGAAACAGAAAAATCATTTATCCGGGAATGTTTTGTGCATAAACAACTTTTGTTGGAATTGATTCAACTTGGAACACTCAAACAGTTGACTGTTCCTTAGCTTTTGGCTTGTAGGAGATATTCGAGATTCGTCAACAGTTACAATGTTGTATATGAATTTTGTTGGTTGGTTGGTTAAATTTTTTAAGCATTTTAACATGAGTAGTAGGAAACTGCTCTTACGGCTTAGACCTCATTTCAAGGCGTTCGCAAGAGGACATTGTGACGTCACGCTGTCATTTATGGGGTATATTATAAATAATTTGTGCGTTTGACAGCTGTCATTTGACTGCTGACAGATTATGACCGAGTTGGATTTTAGCGGGAAATTTAAATTTCGAGGGCTCGCCGTAACGTTGATTTCTGCATCAATGCTTGCCTATAGTGCTTTACAATCGGTTTTTTACTGAGTCTATTTTTTACACCTAAATGTTATTTAATTATTCCCGAACATTATTTTATAACTTTATTTTCTGCAATCAATAATTTAATTTTATAATCATGATTTCGTAATGACATAGACGTAATTTAATAGGAAATATAGTGACGCAAAACCTTACCTTGTAAGAAGGGTATCATTTTACACATGATTTCTCCGAAAACGAAATCTCGAAGGAGAGCTCCAATAAGGGTGAATGGCATGCAAAACACTCCCAATAGCAAATCGGACACAGCGAGATTCAATAGGAATAAGTTGGTTATCGTCCGCATCCGTTGATTGCGTACCTATTTAAAATTCAAGGATAAAATTTAATTATTAACGAAATTTCTTCTTCTATTGCAATTACGATTTATTTAATTTTAATTGTAGTATTTAATTTACTAACAAATAAATTGCTAGTATACTTGTACCAGGTGTCCTATTAAGAATCTCTAGGCCATATCTTTAGAAATGTTTACAGTACGGCTTTAGGAAAAAAATTTCAGTCACTAAAGTGGCCAAGAGAAAATCCTGAAAATTATTTAGAGAATTATAGGATGACCGTTAGATGGCATAACATTTAAACTTTTCTTGAGATATCTACTAGAAGTCAAGCGGGGACTAAAATTTTTAATTTATGATTAAAAAGCCCTCAGGATTAGTGAGTCTTAAAACGCCCGAACCGCCACCTGGCCACCCAAAAAAACCGTGACTGCCCACCCGCTCTAAGGTCTAAGCGCCCCAAAGGTCCTAAACATCTAAAAGGCATTAACAGCCCTAAAGGGCTTAAGCGTCCTGACGGCCTTACGCCCATTAAAAGCGTAGTCTCACGCACTTCTAATAACTACGGATAGAAAAAAGATATTGATACACAATTTTTGCCGGTTTGTTCGTAATTTAGCGTTCATACTCCTATAATTCCTGGTAAAACTGCAAAGCCCCATTTCACATTTTCTAAAAAACTACATTTAAAAATATTGAACATGAACGTTACTTATTAGATTATTAGATGATAACCCGTCGTCAAAAGACTATCGATTAACAGGTCATATTTTATTTACCCAAATGAGTTGGGTTATTTGACCCCTACCGGCGTTTTTCGTAATTCACACAGAGTAA
>WYDF02273043.1:0-16137 GCA_009867245.2 Adranes taylori | reverse complement strand
ATCCAGCAGCTGCAGCCAGCAGCCAGCGACCAGCCAACCTGAAGCGTAAAGCTAAAATTTTGATACTTTTTATTTTCCACTTATTGATGACATAAGTGAGACGTCCAATGAAGATATAATAACCAAATTCAAAACTTCTCCGAAGTCTTGAACTACAAGACTGAATCATATTTGCACGTCTGTTATAATTTTACTAATTTGGTTGTCAACTGACATTTTAAAATATTAACTTTGTGTTATGTATTTATTTGTACTATTTCTCATTTTTAATGATTTCTAATACATGGCCGAAACCTTCCCTTCCTTTGGTCGAATGCTGTCTAGAGATGGCGAGCTTTCAGCCATTTGCACATATTTTTATAGCTTCTTTTTGGTTTTTCTGTAATTAGATTTTTTATTATGTTTCTTACTTGACGACCTTGACGACTAGTTTCATAGATCCAAAAATAGTTTTGCTGAGTTATTTATGAACTTGAAATATTTCGTGCCCGAATGTTCCCGTTGTTCCCCTACTGCATTTTTTTATGTCTAAACCTTTATCTTGGCCTATGTTATATGATTTACGGCCTTTACCATCATGTTGCGCACAGCTTTTATGGTATTTCGAAACAACATCCAATTTTGGACAAACTTCTTAAAAATCATTGCACCTTCACCTCTACGACTTTGTGAAAAATATAGTTCCCTGTAAAAAATATTTTGGATTATCAACACTCTGTATATTTTATATATTCTGATAGCACATGTGATTCTCTTTAAAATGATACCACACATGAGGAATCTAACTTTACTAGCTACAAAAGTATAGCCCCTAATATCTTAAAAACTCTGCATTGGTTGCCATGATAACCGTCAACATATCGATACGTATATTAACTGCACAAGTAGATAGAAGAAATGTTATAGGAAATAATATTTTTGTTTTAGGAGATTTATAAGACAGAATTCCTACAATTCAATATATCTTGTTATCAGTGGCGGGTCCAAATTAGAATTTTGAGAGGAGTACAAACGGATAATTTTATCCAGAAATTCAGTTTAACAACTAGGAGGTTGAAATTTACTCGCATATAGTACCTTATATTTTGTGATGGAATAAATTAGTTCGAAGTCTTCAACTGCTGTACAGCTCGACCTTGCCACATTTAATTTTTAACAATTTTTTCGATATATGCTAGAAACTCTGAAATATAGGTTATTCAGATAAACTTTCTTGTATAGCCTACCTAAAGCTCCTTTGATTTAAAAAAATCTAAAATCGCAATTTAACATACTTACATAAATGCGTTTTGTTTCATTAACTGGCTTTGTCCCAGTGCTGGGTTTTTTACGTAATTCACTTATTTAATCTATTTAATTGATTTAATTTATTTCTAGTCAAATGGTTCGTTATAATCGACATGAATTTAAATAGCTCGGCGCACCCCTATCATTGACCAATTGTCTTTCCTAGACAAGGCTGTTGGAATAAAATATTAGGCGAAATTTAACAAATTTTAATAAATGCAACTAAACTTACAGGGTGTTTTTTGTTTTACAAATTTTGTGATAAATTTTCTCCAAAACTATTTATTATAAAAAATATTGAAATAAACCTCGTATATATTACCTAAGTCCTAAATAACTGTAAAAGATGGGGTGCGTCATTTTACACCCTGATTATCGTTAAAAGCTGAGTCGCGTGTCAATGTAATCCATTATGCTTCGTATCAAGACAAACCTTACAATTTGCTACTTACTATAAAAGCATAACAATACATTTTTTGTAACAATTGTAATAGGCTTCCCCGACCACGGATAAGGTGTTTTATATTGTTATTTCCCTATTTGATTAAATCGTACGTACATAATAGTAGTGATAGTTTAGGAGAAAGGAGTGCCGTTCGAACTTACATAAGGGTCACTAAAATTACTCAATACAATAATGTTTTATATTATAAAACCATATAAATTACGATCTTGATTCTATACAGGGTGTTCACTTTCTAATTGAGAAAGTGAAGGATTACTATCTCCTAAAGTAGAAAAGATGGAGAAACGTTTAAATGGAGAAAAATGTAGATATTTAAAAAATAAACAAACAACAAATATCAGACTTCAAATTTTCAGAGCCGTATTTGAAATATTTACAAAAAACTAAATTTTGCAATGTTCTAAAATTTACTCTAGCATGCTTATTTTTGATATTAAAAAACTTTTTAAAGTAGTTTTTTGTTACATAAGTAAGATCCTTAAGTTTACCGTAAACACGTTATTAATACAACGTTTCGTAACTTCGTAGACACCATGCACATTATTTTTTTTAAATACGGACCTGGATTTTTTTCATCAAATCGTTTCAAAATAGGATTTTAAATACAACCCTGTATAATTAAAAATAATTTGTTACAGTTTTTGTTCATTTCAACATGGTTCTTATTTTAAAAGCCGGTCCTGCCGCGATACGTTGCACTTACGATATATTTAGTTTAGCAGGATAAAATGAAACGCAAAACATTTTAATCAAAAAGACCTACTTCATTTTTAGGAAACTAGTGCTTGATAAAAGAATTTAACAACGTTCTCTGATATTTTGATTTAAAAAGATCAAACTAAGACAGGAAAAAGAATAATGAGTTTTAATTAACTTTAAATTTTTTATCAAGCACTAGGTTCCCAAAAACTAGGAAGATCATTCTGATTAACAGGGTTTTTTTAATCTGCTAAACTAAATATATCGTAACTGGAACTAACCGAAGCAGGTCCGGCTTTAAAAATAAGAACCACGTTGAAATCAACAAAATATGTTACAAATGATTTTAATCATACAGGGTTGTATTTAGAACACAATTTCGAAATGATTCAATAAAAATGGACCAGGTCCGTATTTGAAAAAAATAATATTGATGGTGTGTACGCAGTTCCGATATGCTGCATTAAATAACTGTTTATGACAAACTTATGTATGTAACTTATGTAACAAAAAACGTTTTTATATGTAACGTTTTTTAATATTATCGAAAATAACAATGCTAGAGTAAATTTTAGAAAATTCTAAAATTTTGTTTATTGTAAATATTTTAAATACGGCTCTGAAAATTTAAGTACTGATGTTTGTTATTTGTTTGTTTTTTAATTAACTACATTTTTCCTCATTTAAACATTTCATTTCTATTTTACTATCTTCTCTAAGGCGATTAAATTGGTCCCAAAATTTTTTAGTCCAGCACTCCTCTCTGCACGCAATCATATTGCGACGGATGAGAGCATTAAGACGATTCCAGTCTGTTTTAATGGCTAGGTTTCTGTGCGCAACAAACTGGCGAAAAATGCGTCTTTTTTCCAGAATCATGTTTAAAATTTCATAAGGAAGTGGATGTCTATTTAAGGGCACAGATTTTAGGGAGATGAATACGACGTATGTGTTTAAACAGATTACCTTTGCCGTATGTTTTATAATCGCATTCCGTACATTCATATTGCTTGTTTCTCGAATGCATACGCTTATGAGGTATCAGCTCAGTATGATGCGCTCAGTATGAGTTTGTAAATTAAGAGATTGCGCGCGGCCTGGTAATCACATTCCGAACAGTTATATGGCGTTTCTCCCAATGGTACATTTATGAATTATGAGATTACTATTTTTTTGTACTCTTCTATACACACTCTGAACAAGTACATGGTTTTTCGTCTGATTGAGTACGTTTATGAATTATGAGATTATTCTTTTGTCTCTATATTATTAATAATTCTGGAATTATCTCGCTTGAATAAGGAAGCTTAGTGACTTCGAAATCCAGATAGTTCATATTCATATTTCATAATACATCAATAAATACATTAAGAAATTTCCTCGTCTATAAATACATCAACAAAATATTGATTAAAATCTTCTTTATTATTAAATTCAATTTGATTTAATTTGCTAAAACTTAAATCTCGGAACAATTTGTATAAATGATCCTATCCTATCCAATTATCAACTATTCACAATGAAATACAATCCTCTATCTATAGTTAGTTCTAATTTAATAGTTAAATATATAACGGACCACAATTTAAACATGCCCTAATTAGAACGACATATAATATTACTGGCTACAAAAGACAAGAACCGAACCGTTCTGATCTAAATAATAAAACCTATTCTTAACAAATGTTAGTAAGGGTAAGGTCCTAAAGCCCTGCCTCAAATCCCATGATTATGTAATGGGCATCGGTATCGTTCAACTTGTGCGCGAGCGAGGATCAGATGTGTATTCAAACATAGGCTTAAGCTTATTAATGCCATTTATATCCTGTCCATATACACTGTTGGGAATTAAGTTTTGTTAAAACGTAGACTTGATATAGTTTGATGAAATATTGTAACGCCAAAAAATTTTATTAGACTTGTTCATAAGATAATTGACGTGTTCACTTCTTGGGATTCAAATGTAACGATCTTTAAATAGTTTGAACAGATAATCTAAGAGAAATAGCGATTTATTAGACACAGCGACTTATTAGGCAAAATGGCACACAGCTTGCATCTTATACGTGGGCGCGGGGGAAAAAACTAGTAGCAAAGAGAAAAAGGATCTATTTTCTACTAAAATTGGTTTTTACTTCTGTATGTTAGAAAAAGATAATTTAAAAATTAATTTAGGAAATAAACTTACAAATAAACAGAAGTCAGACACAACAAACTATCTTCACAAAATTTCGTGCTCGTGAGAGCGTCACGATCGAACGATAATATAAAAGCAAAAATATAGAGAGGATCGCATAGAATTTTAGTAGATTTTGATTAGATCAGAAGCGCGCAGAATTTGTTTATTTTTTGTCTCAGAAGAATAACGTCTGAAGTACAAATGTGAGCACATTTATTTTGCTTATATTTTGATTAAACGGAACTGAAACACCTTAAGTTCTTTTAATTTTATTGTCACTAAATAATTTAATGTAACTAATTTTTCATTTCACACCAAGCTAGCAAATAATTAACTTCGATGTTGATAACTAGTTTTTATATTTATTTCTGAAAATAAAGTATACCGGTGGCGTATTCACCTTTATGAAATCAAAACCGCACTATATTTTACTATCTTCTCATTAAACCGTTTGTACAAAAGGGTGATTAGTCATAATAATTTACTCTTTTGCGACTCGTAATTAGAGGGTAGTCTAATTACTATGGAGCTATCGCTAGATCAACGTGGTTCGAGTGAAATGCACAGTTTAATGCTAATTAGTTAAATTTCGATTTATTGTAACAAATCATCAGTCTTTCTAGTCTTTATAGCTAAACTTAACAATAACAAAGTATACGTGATATTTAACTAAATAAATGAAAAGTGTATAGTGTACCTTTTGGTGAACTATACACTTTTCATGATAGTGAATATTTAAAAGTCATCGCACTTGGCCTAAAAGATTATGCATTGTCACATTATTAAGCGTATCAACTATAAACATGAATTTGTTATCGATAACTCATGTGAATACACATTTATTATAATATGAATTGACATTGAATATAATGATATGAACGTACTAAATGTTTTGAGTACAATATCTACGTACTGATATACCTAATTTGTTTTTCTAAATATCTTTTGATATTGAATTTAATTATATATTTTTTAAGATGAAATCTTGAACTGTAGAAAATAATAGATATCTTGTGACACATTCGTACTGGATTCTGTTCGAATAAGTGTGGAATTGAAACACCTTAAGTTCTTTTAATTTTATTGTCACTAAATAATTTGATTTCCATGTAACTAATTTTTCATTTCAAACCAAGCTAGCAAATAATTAACTTTAATATTGATAACAAGTTTTTATATTTATTTCTGAAAATAAAGTATACCGGTGGCGTATTCACCTAAACCGCATTATATTTTACTATCTTCTCATTAAACCGTTTATACAAAAGGGTGATTACTTATAATAACTTACTCTTTTGCGACTCGTAATTAGAGGGTAGTCTAATTACTATGGAGCTATCGCTAGATCAACGTGGTTCGAGTGAAATGCTAACTAGTTAAATTTCGATTTATTGAAACAAATCATCAGTCTTTATAGTAAACTTAACAATATCAAAGTACGATCGCAATTTTTCTAGTGTATTTCCTGTGTTATTTGAATTTAATTTTTTAAGTGTTATAATAGCACAATATTAGTATAAATACTGAAAATTTAGAGGTAAGTGTTTACTTTTTAGTCGTTCTATTTAGTTACTTAAAGACTCTGATTGAAGTTTAGAAAACAATCGAACGCTTTGGATTGAAGTTTATTGAATGCAAATTTTGAAATTCTTACTGCAAAATCTGTGCTTTGGCACTGCAGGACCCCGTATTGCTTATGGACCGTATTTCGCATTTATATAAACACATCAATGAATTTTATAATTATTTGTTAAATTGTGCAGTAATGACCTTTGCTAGTTTCATATGATCTACATCATATTTTTACATTTAGGAGATTCGATTTTACGTCTAATACATTTTTATGACTTCAGAATCATCTATAAAACTTTTGCTATGTCAGGTTGTGATAATAAAATATCATCGCACCATACAAAGATTGTGATAGATTTTTACAATGGATTCGGTTAATCAATAATCCTAAATTGATGAGCTTGAATCCAGTGCGAGTTTTTGCAAACTATCGAGTTTGTCATCAATATTTTACAAAGGAGGACTTAAAAAGCAACATAATTTAAGACGATCATCATTGCTTTCAGAAAAGTCTTCCTTCTGTAAGATATGGCATTGCTCGTTGCCACTGAACAGTAATGTCCAGCGGACATTCTAGGAGCGACTTTATATGCATTTTTCTCTTCAGGCTCAATAGATATAGGTTGGATGCCCATCGTACAAACAGGTAGACATTTGCTATGAAAACATTAATTACTAACAATCTACTGTAACATACATCCACAGAACATTAATTTAAGGACAAAAAGTGTGTGCGCCAGTAAAACTGAAACATTGGATTACAACATGAGGACTAGTAACTCTAAAGTTAAGTAAGAAAAGTTCATAATTTATTTTATTAAATTCTTAAAAATGAAATACGATATGTTCTACTGTAAAAGATGTTTTAAAATTGCAATGAATAAATTTTTTTTAGATGAATAATTTTATTATTTGCTTTTTATAAAAGGGATAAATAATGGAATCTGGCAAAACTTAAAAAATAAGCTTTTACAAATAAATCCTATTTGTAAATAGTTATACTAAGTTTTATTACATTTTATTTGAACCTTTTTATTTAAATAAATTCTTGTATTAATTATACCATCTCTATCCAGCATGTGTCTCATCTCTATACAAACTTTTAGGACAAACGCCAGGTGGTACAATATGTTAAGAACTGTATGTAATTTGAACTAAAATTTGTACTTACTTTTTAATTTTTTTTACTGCCGGTTTCGCATTGTGCATCATCACGTAGAACTACAAGAAAATTTCATACAATAAAAAATATTTTCAAATATAGATTTTATGAATATTCTAAATATAATATTCTTTGATTAACTAATCTTCTATAAAATAACCACAATATTGTAACCATAACCAAAAACTCTATATTCCACAATATTTTTTGATTGTATAAAATTTTCTTGTAGTTCTACCGGACGATGCACAATGCGAAACCGGTAGTAAAATAAATAAAAAGTAAGAACAAATTTTAAAAATATTTTATTAGTGATGGTTGTTCCAGTTGCAATGTGTAGAGCGATATTTGGTTATGCGACATATTAAAACCGCTACAAAGTAACCGTACCAGCGACAGCTATTTTTGAATACTGATATGATAAATCATCCATATTGAAACAATAATGGTTCACTGTTACCATTTGTAATGTGATAGATAGCAAGAAGTAATGACCGAACATTACAGTTTTCTACTGCAATGTGTGTATTATGCCTCAGTTTACCACTTCTGTTTTCTTGAATACATTGGTAAGAAATATTATATACAATTTTAAGATGGACTATAACTCAGTAACTGTTATACTTATGAACGATTAATTTTATCGAATAGTCTTATTGTCGCATTCTGCTGTGCGTACTACCGTGGCCAGCGGCCGCGGCTTTGCTACGTCCTGCAACGACCTGGATTAATTGTCGCGGCCGCGGCTTTGCTGCTAGCAGAAACAATGTCTAATTGCCGCGGCCAGCGATATTGCTTCAGATCGCGGCTCTGCCGCGGCCAGCAGTATGGTTTCATTGCCGTGACTTTGCCGCTGCCTAATTGTCGCGGCTTCACCGTTAGCAGCAACAATGTTTAATTGCCGCGACCAGCGGTATTGTTTCATTGTCGCGGCACTACCGCGGCCGGCAGTATGGTTTCATTGCCGCGGCCAACGGGATTATCTAATTGCCGCGGCCTGAGGTTTGCTGTCCGCACTACCGTGGCCTGAGTATGTATTCCAGTGTTCCCATATTTCCGCATTCCCATGCTCAAAAAGCATTCCCGTGTTATGACGAATATTTGTTCTGAATCATGTGTTCCAGTATTCCGATAGTTCCCGTATTACACATATATGCATCTGCAAATACATGCAGTGAAATTGGATTGCAAAAGCTACCGTACCATTTGTAGATTGTGGAGCGGCAGGCATAGAAGTTGTGTTGGAGCTATTGGTGTGGTTTGGCACATTGGCCTGGTACTATTATCGTTTCACTTTAACTTTTACAGTAACTTGTGTAACTAGCTACATCGGCGACATGCCGTGTGTTGTAGCACTCCACAAAATGAGCGTTACAAAGTAGCGCTTACACGAACAAAGATACAACACTATATTTTACTTACGCGTCTGTCAAGTCTAGTAATTTTATATAATGTAAGTATTTTTGAAAAATGTTCTTAAAAATTATCAAATAAATATTATTCAACAATTTTAATAGACACTTTTACCAAATGGATGATAAATGCAGAAGATCATAAACATTGTAAATATTTGGATTAATTGTTATAGGATTGTATTAATCGAACAATTATTAGTAATTCATAAAAATATTTATTAGGCATGGAAAACGGAAAGAAGGTAAGCATAAACCCGTATTATCAATAATTTAACTGTAGTCAAAGGCGCGACGATAAAAATACTAAAGTGTGGTCACCTTGATGCACTTTTCTGTAAATAAAATTTTATTTGATTTCTAACATAATCAGCTATAAACAATGGTTTGCGTTGTTGATCGAATCTAGGCAACACACGACGGTAATTATAGAAGGAAGGTAACTATAATTAGCATGCAAATCTATAGGCGCAGATGTAAAACTTCGGTCCAATGTGTGCGGGTTGGCACGCACTATAAAGATCTCTTTACGAGTTAATTAATAAAGGTTGGTAAAGACGAAATTATCTGATACCCTTCCTATCAGCGTCTATGGCAGAGGCTTGACGTTAAAACATATAGTCGGTGATAAGCCTACACGGCAGAAATAGGCCGACTATAAATAACTATATTACAACATAATCAGCTGATCTCATATGATGTTCTGAGATCCATTTATAATTAATACATAAATAATAGGAGTCTAAAATAGTTAAAATAGTATTTTAATTCATATTATTACTGTTAAAGTAAAGTGGAAGCGCCCAGATTTATTGATTTACAAGTTAATTGGTGCGTATAAATTTGTTTTTAACGTTTCATTAATTTATTTACAATCATAAAAGCCCTTGAAGGCTTCATTAGGTTACAATAAACATTAAAATAACATATGTGACAAGATATTGTATTTTTAGAACACTTTAGTTGTATGCTTTAGAAAATCAAAATTAGCTGCTCCACAAATATAATCCGTTAATATTAAATAAAATTATTTTCAGTTGTGTTGGGGATATGACTTTTCCAATAATTCATTTAAATACAGAAAACGCTTTAATAAAGGCCTTTTGTCACATGGTGTTACATCTAATTGTTCGACTTCAGTTACTTCACCTGCTAATGTCTATCGTGAATTGATACCGAAATATCAATAATAATGTTGGGATTACATTTGGAAAAACCATTTAGGAGTCCAGGTAAAAAAAAGGCTTATATCCACTACAGTGCATTCGCAATGTAGACGAAGTAAGTGGTTATTTTTAAGAGTTTTGTATAACTTTGTTAATTATTTTTGTTTTAAGCTCTATTTTAAAAAAAAATTAGACAGTTTAGTTTTCCATTTAAACAGTTAAATCTGTGGTATTTATTGCATACGATTTGTTTATTTCTTTTACCCTGCGGTTATAGTAGATACATATTATGAGGAACACGTTAGAACTCGCATCAATAAATAAAAAAATACGAATGCAATTATTGTGGTTTTACAGAATGCGTTGCGATCATCAGATGCCGTACAAGTTCGTTAGACAGGTTTGATTGGGGGTTCAAACGGGTTTGATTTTTCATGTGAACTGTTGCGATGAAATACAAGATCGATATCGAAAAACTTCTTAGTTTCATTATTGAAAACAGATCTTTATGAGATATGAAGCAAAACAACTATCATAATATGGACATTTCTCGCCAGAGATGGAAAAAAATCGCTAGAAAGTGGAAAGTGATGGTAACTATTTAAATTTATTTCAATATTTTATTTGTTATCATATAGGTATACCTAAAAATACATTATTTTCGGAATATACTAATCTCAAGTTGTAAGGTAATAATATTATACTGGAATTGTACTTCACCCTCGGGGTTGCAAAAAGTAGTTCTCAAAAATGTCTCTTTTTTGACTAGCTGTTGTTCCATAATGATTGTAGCGCCTTGAAACAAATATTTTATCATTGTGAATATTTTGATTGGGTTATGATGGAAATCCTTCAATATCAAAAAGTATATTGTACACTACGCATGCTCTTTGGAGTCAAATGTCAACATTCTCCGGATTCACAAGCAATTAGGTTTTTAAAAATCTCCATTCAGCAACTAGTATACCGAATGAGCATTCAATGCAACTTTAGCCCTAGATAGGCGGTAGTTGAAATTTCGTTCTTCATTTGAACGATTTTGTCGAGAGTATGGCTTAAGTAAATTAATGGGTACGCTTCGTCACCTAATATTACAAAAGGAGCTTTGATTTCTGTTCTGAGGGTATATATTCAGGAATTGGCATATTGAATGTGTTCGTCTCTAGGCATTTGTTCACATTGGAGAGAGAAAATATTCGTCTATCGCTTTGCTTTCCATAAGCTCTAAGTTAAGTCTCAAACTTCTTATTTGCATTAGCTATGGCTTGTAACAAAATTGAAAAATACTGTTTATAATTATAATATATCGATCCTGAGTTTTTGCAACATTTTCAACTATCTGCCATATTGCAGTATGTGAAATTCAGTATGAAAAGCTTAGTGATCTAAATGAAATCCCAGTAGAAAGATACCTGAAACAAAAATTAATATCTAAGTAATGACGATTATTATTAAAATACAAAATAGGTTTGCCAGAAATTGTAAGTATGTATTTCTATAAGTATTGTTTTCTTTTCAGTGGAAGTCGTGAAAATCAAGTGACGTGATTTGCGAGACACCTTTTGTGAAGAGCTGAACAAGTTATCGTTCTGGTTAAGAGGGAGGGCCAGCGAAGGAATGAAAATGGTCATTTTTTTTCAAAACATGGCATTTCTAAAAGATCAACTTGTAGAAAATAACAGAGCAGCATTTTGGAGCCGATGGTAGACACTCAATCCGGAAACGACGATAGAGAATCGGATTTACCGGAAGGTGATTTTGGTGCTGGAACTGATCAAAATGCAGTATGAGAAACTGAAAGTGAGTCTTCCGAGTTTGTCTCACACCAAACCAAACGTGTAAAAACTCTCTAATCATCTAATCCAATTCAGTAACTTTTGGTGATTGAAAAGGACAAGTTGAAAGAATTGTAAGGGAAAAGTTGAAATGTGTAATCAAGGAAAACTTGCAGAGGAAGCTTACTATTATTTTCTTATGAGTTTATTACTCTATTTAAAAAAAGTTCACGGAGAAAGGAAAATGTCTCTAAGAATAAAATTACAACAGGGTTTTGAAGATAATTTTGCACAGCAACAATATACATACTACAATGTTTGAAGTTGAAATACACAGCATTTATCTTCTCTTAATAGTTCCCCGCCAGCAAAACTTTTGCAACACCCCATGGAAAATTATGCTAGCTTTCCAGAATTTACGGTTTTAACGACTGGGTCAAATAGTGAAGAAAGTTCTGTACACCAGTAATATGGAAACTGACTTACGTGTTTTTCAAATATCAACTCTGATGGATAAATCCCTTCCGCGTTTGTTTCTTTTGTTAATTTCGTTTTAAAAGTGATATCTAACTCTAAAAATTAAGTACAATCTTACCTTAATGTTAATGCCAGTCTGCCTTTAGCAGATATACATTCAGAAATACTTTCTTCGCATCCTTCTAGAATGTAATGAAATGTTTCTGGCAACATCCTCAAGTACTCTAAAAAATTATATAGTTGCTCTAACAGGTCTTGAAATAACGTGTGGTATTCTCTGTTAATTGGTCTTAAATAAAATATTTTATACACATATTCCGTTTTGCCCGTCATAAGGCCAAATGGAACATGGGGGCTTTCTAAAAATTGCCAGTCGTATGCTAACTTCTCCATCTTTGGATATCGCGACAAAACAGAATTCGCATAACCACTAGAACCATGAACACCTGAACAACAATTCTGACGTGTTCGTCAGAACACTCATCCACTATAACCCTTACTTTGCTTATGTATTTTCTCAGCAATTACTACAATTCTCATTAATATACTTTATAACGGACCCGGCAAATACCTATGTATATCAGTTTTCATTGGGATCGGTTGAACGGTGTAGAAGTTAATGTGCTACACCGCCATCTAATGGCAAGTTACAACAAAGTGAATAGCATAAAAATATTCTCCCTGAAAAAAACTTTGACATACGCGGTAATTGTTTGTTTATTAAAATAGGCCTGCTTTAACGACGACGACGTCTACGTCACAGGGTGGCCTTGACATGCGCTACTTCCTGTTCATGAGCTTTGCTCGAACGAACGCACACAAATCCCTCCCTGTGACGTCGTAGCTGTTGTCATTAAAAGACTTCTGTTTTAATAAACAAATTAATGTTCCGCGTGTGCGGAACATGAACTTGAAATAAGCTATATAAATGAAAATTGTAGTAATACGTGTTAGTTTCCATATGTCTATTGTACATGCAATTAGTACTTGTACGCTAGATTCCAGGCAAATCGTAACTTCATCAGATAGTGATAATAATAATTCTAATAATGATAACACAGGAAGAAACAGTCGATCTCGTTACCGAAGAAAGCAAAGATTCTCTATCATCGGTAATAGACTATTTTGGAATTAGCAACCTTGTTGATAAAATTTTTGTAAATTGTACAACAAAAGCTTCAATGGCTAAGAACTTGAAGATGAAACGAGAATTCCAAAAAGATGTAACAGTGTTAGCAAATTGATAGCATCACTAAACAAACAAGACGGTAAGAATAGACAATGTTATATCATTCAATCAATCCCCCGTGATGCAGAATTATACACCACATTTTACCAAACTATTCGCACGAGCGAGTAATGTGCAATGTGCGAGCAATAACGGCTAATTGTTCTGGGTCAGTCATCATACCGACCACATCGTACATAATTGCTGCTACAGTCATCAAACCTACCTATGCAATCGGCGTCGACAAATCTTGATCCAAAAAGATGAGCTTCTGAAATATTTCTATACCAATTGGTCAAAATTGCCAAGATTAACCGCAATTTTTAAATTTGTCTCAGATACACACCCTTAAAATCAAAATGGGTTATTTAGAACGAAACAAAAATTTTTATTAAATAAATATTATTGTAAAAGTTTGTAAATAAATATTTATAAAAAATAATTTCATTAGATTTTAGATTTATACATTCGGATTATTTCAAATAATATAAATTATGCGATGACCCGTATTCAAAACAAAAATATCAGTTTTAAATTACACCAAACCAAAATGTACAACTTTGATCTTAGGCTGCTGTCCTAATCTATTCTCTTCATTCTCATTATTGTTAGTTGTATGAGATAATAGTGGTATATTAGGACATGGAATACTTTCTTTATCTTCTTCTTCTTCTTTTCGAACTGGAGTAAAATCTTTGAGATAATCCTCATTTGGATGACACAGCGGCAAACTATCCGCCAATTCTTTCTGTGGATCCATCAAATGTGGTGGAGGAGGTAATCTGAAAATGAGTTTTTCATTAAAGATCCTTAGCTTAGTTAATTTTTGTTTTTTTTCAAATTTTATTATCGGCTGAACTGCCTCAAACGATAAATAAAATAATTAAACGATAATTAATTTTACGAAATCTGTCAGCATATGTGAATTTAATACGGATAAAGTCTATCGGTCGACTTTCTTTTGTGGTTTCGCTCTACATAAAGGGATGCTAGAAATATATAAACACTTGCACATTTGCGAGATGGATGGCCATATATTAAAGCAAAAAATCGTGGACGTGATCGCCACCTCATCTTTCATATACTGGAAGTCCTAGGTTTGGTTTAGCTTGCATAAAACAAAAGTTGAATCTTTTAATTTTGACTGTCACCTTATAACTCGTCAAAAATGAAATTAGCTCAATAGTTTTTTAGGGTAAATTAATCAAAATTGGTCTAACCTATAAATTGCCTAGCCTACAAATTGGCTGCCCATGAATCCCCCGGTTCCCATATTTACCTACGGCGCTGTCCAGTTTTCCGCAGCCTATGGCCGGCCAGCACTCACTTTTTCCCAGTATTTACGTACACTACAGCGTGTCCAATTTGTCATGGCCTACGATCGCTCTTGGCTCCCACTCTTGACTAATTCCAAAAGAGAAATCAGCCGTACTTTGCACGCCAGCCTGCCTTGGCCTTTTGAATTCGTCTATGCATGAATTCGCTTACACATTAATTCCCTGGTCCCCATATTTGCCTACGGCGGGAGAGCTTCGCTGTCCCGCTTTGGCGCGGCCTTCTGCCGTTTTTGACTTACATTTTCCCCACTGCCGTTTTTGAGTTTTTTCCCGCGTCCGCTTTGCGCAAAATTGAAACCCCTGGGTCTTACGCATGTTCCTCAGTTTCATTTTTTAACTTTCATAAGAACTGAGATATTTAATGTAGAACAATAGCCATTTTCGAGATAATGGATCGCAAATTATACAAAACAAAAAACATCCTGTAAATACGTTAAATTGTAATTTTACAAAAAATGTTTCCAATAAAATTGAACGAGCTTATGGTAGCCTAAACAACAAAGTTTATTCAAGTATTCTATCTTTTATAGTTCCTCAGATATCTCGAAAAGTTTGTAAAATTTTAAACCTGGCAACATCGCGTTCTACACCAGTTTCAGACATGGTACTAATTTCTTTCGACGCATAATAGAAGATACTATATGGGATCAAAATTTCAGTGTTCTAGGTTTAAAACTGGATTTCTGAATAAAATGATCATTTTGAACCCCTCCCAAAATTATTGTGAGCACCCGCCACTGTTAACAACATTTATTCAATTGCAAAAGCACCAAGTTATATGTCTTATAGTTCTCATACAACATAAAATATTTTTAACTTTGGATATGTGCTGTTATTTAAGTCTTACATCTATGAGCCCTGTTGCATCACAGTTCGCCCATTGCTATATTTGTTGATTTTAATATGTTATCTCGGTTTCCATTAAAATAATGGAAATATAATGTTTTACTCGACAAATTATATTACATTATAACGTATTTATTTGAACATATTTAAACTTAAAAAGTATTATAAATGGATAATAAGTAATTTTATTCACGCACCATATACGGGACTTCCCAAAGAAGAAGCTACTTTACCACTGTGTAACACAGGCTTTGTTTTGTAAAACTGCCTCAATTCGACGTGACATTCTATCAACAATTGTATTGTGGTACAACAGGGCTCGTGTATGACTGTTGAAATGTCGGTTGCCATAGCGACAAGTTGCGAAAGTTTAAGTTAAGGGTCACATCTTTGAAATGATAAGAGTTAGACCCATCATGTGTGGTATCATTTTAAATAGAATTACAAGGGCTACCGAAATGTATCAAAATATATAGGGTGTTACTAAAAAGTTTTAGTGAAAAAAAACTTTATTGCTAAAAATCGGTTCAG
>WYDF02273033.1:0-17859 GCA_009867245.2 Adranes taylori | reverse complement strand
ATATGTATTAAAAAATATAAATGTTCAATTTTTTTATTTCTCTCAGGTTACTTCCGTAAACAATAAATCAGCGCGTATCACATTTTGTTAGATACATATAACATTGCGAAAAATAAATCCGCTGTTAATTACATCATGTGTTGTACATTTATATGACTAAACTAAATCATTAAGGCATATTTGTAATATTGGTCTAACACCATCAATATAATAATAATAAGTGAACTTATAAACATACTAATATTAATTATATATACATTCCGATTGTTTAATTACTGAATTGTTATTTTACTTAATGTCAACATGGTTAATGTTGAAAGGCGCACACTTTATTTAATATATTTGGAACGCGTAAAACTTATTAAACAACTATGTTTCGTATTTAGCAAATCACCTAGATTAATGTTTTTAATTATAAATGTTTCTTAAACTTTGTTTATTCAATTAAAAGAACTCGTATAGTTTTAAGTAATACTTTCATTATACAAGTAGTCATCAAATACTACTACAAATATGTTTAAGAATTTATAGCTTTCTTACAATTGAGTTGCTCTCGAGCTTTGTCGAGTTTAAGATAATATTTTGAAGCCTTTACATTTACACTCATTAAAACTTATCAACTTTAATACATAATTTGGCGCTACATGTACATATACTCTTTGAACGTTTGTACGATCAGCACATGTCTATATAATTCTTAAATTCATTAGCCTAGACATATTAAATATTCTTCTAATTCCACATAAGTATATGTAAAACAAAAGAATATTTCATTTTGTACATTTTTTTTAATGGCTACAAATTACTTCCAAAATAGACACACAAGCATAATTATCTCGACTGGAATTTAGTCTATTCGCCTGTATCTCAGCTAGTTTAAATTGCTTAGATTATACTATTCCCTTATTTTCTAATAAACGTAGTTACTGAGATCAAAAATTATTAGAAGTATAATATAATGTTATCTTCATTTAAGAAAAATAAAATTTCCATAAAAACAAAATGTTATGTACGATAGACGATTAATCGCAAATTAAACTATCGTTACAAATATGTACTATTTTTTATTAGTTCATTGCTTTATTGCATCTTTGGGGCGATAGCAAATATGATACATATTCAACAAGTTGTTCGGAATGTAAGTTCAATGACTATCAATTAGTTTGTCATCAATTTGTTATGATTGTGAGTCCGTTGATGCGGATTCAAGGTTAATTTTTAAAGATAAAAATTTCAATTAAAAAATGATATGTGCGGTAGACGATTAAAATAATCTCAAAATTAAACTATTCGCTAAAATGTGTATTATTTTTTATTAGTTAATTGCTTTATAGCAACTCTGAGGAAATTTGAAATATGTTACATTTAAACAAGTTGTTCGAAATGTAGGTTAGATCAATCAATGACTATCTATAATTTTGTCATCAATTTGTTACGATTGTTAGTTTGTTGGTGCGGATTCAAGTTGAGTAAAGGATTGAACGGTAGAAGTATATTATTCAGATATAAGCATTATGTTGCATCACTCAGTAGAGAATGGAAAAACATTTAGCAGGTGTTTGAGATATTGTCCCGTTGATGTACAAAATGACAGTCTAATTAGGTTAGATTATTGTATGTATAACTTGAGAAGTTAAGTTTTTGATTGAGACTGATTGGTGATGGAGGCGGAATCCAAAACTATTCATAAATGATCTTAGAATTAGCCTAGGTATATTAAATATTCATCAAATTCCATCGTAAGAAATATAAAGGAATATTTCATAGTAATACTAGTTTAAAAATTGCAAGAAATTAATTCTAAAATAGAAATGCACAAGCTTAATTATCTCAACTATTAGCCTGTATCTTTGCTAGTTTAAATTGCTTAGATTAATCAGATTAAACTATTCCCTATTTTATAATAAAAGTGGTTATGAGATCAAACATTAATAGAAGTATATCATGTTATATTCATCTTTAAAGATAAAAGCAAAATGTTATGTACGAAATACGATTAAAATAATTCCGAAAGGAAACTAGTCGCTAAAATGTGTATTATTTTTCATTTCTTAATTAATTGCTTTATAGCATCTTTGAGGCAATTTCAAATATGTTACATATTCAACAAGTTGTTCGGAATGTAGGTTAGATCAATGTCTGAGTATCTATTATTTTGTCATCAATTGGTTACGATTGTGAGTTTGTTGATGCGGATTCAAGTTGAGTAAAGGGTTGAACGGTAGAAGTTAATTATTAAAATATAGGGATTTTGTTGCATCACCCATCAGACATTACAGAATGGAAAAACATTTAATTGGTGTTTGGGATATTGTCCCGTTGATGTACAAAATGACAAACAGTGTAACTAGCGTCCTTGTAGGCATAAATGGAATCAGTATTTGATTAAATTACGGTATGTATAAGTTGGGAATTTAAGTGTTTCACCGTAATACAAAGGAATAGTTCATACAACACATTTTAAAAAATGACTACAAATAAATTTTAAAATAGAAGCACACAAGCATAATTATCTCGGCTAGTACTTAGTCTAGTGACCTACATCTCTGCTAGGTTAAATTGCTTTGATTAAACTATTCCCTTATTTTCTAATAAACGTAGTTAATGAGATCAAAAATTATTAAAAGTATACTGTAATGTAATGTTCATTTTTAAACATAAAAATTTCGATAAAAACAAAATGTTATGTACGATCGACGAATAAAATAAGCCCAAAATTAAGCTACTCGCAAAAATGTGTATTATTTTTTATGAGTTAATTGCTTTATAGCAACTCTGAGGAAATTTGGAACAAGTTACATATACAACAAGTTGTTCGGAATGTAGGTTAGATAAATCAATAACTATCTATTATTTTGTTATCAATTTGTTACGATTGTGAATCTCTTGATGCCGATTCAAGTTTTGAGTACAGGCTTGACTTTTAAAATATACGCATTATGTTGTATTAGAGAACAGCAAACATTTAGCTGGGGTTTGATATATTGTATTGTCCCGCAGATGAACAAAGTGACAAACTGTGTAACTAGCATCACTGTAGGTTGAGAGGTAATTCCGTATTTATTTTAAGATGTACACATTGTTTACGAACATATATGAAGCGCATGAATGAAGTTTTTACTCAAACTAGGGCGATAAACCTTTTAAAAAAATACTTTTTCATACAGAACCTTTTAAAGAAATACTTTTTCATACAGAATATGATTGATTTTATATGTATTTCACAAATGTATTTCACTCAAGTGTCACTGTAGGTATGAATGGAATCATTCTTTGGTTAGATTGTTTTATGTATATCTTGGGAAGTTAAGTTTTTAATTGAGACTGATTAGTGACACTACGGAGGGATTTAATATATAGATTCAATTGTCAATCGATACTGTTGTGCCAGATAAAATGGGGAACTTGTCAAATCTACATAATAAATTGTTTAAATTGAACCAAAACTTAGTACGTACTTTGGTTTTGGCAAGGTATAAAATGTTTTTGTCAGAGTGTAGTGTGGGCATCTGCTCTAAGGACATGTGGAATTACAACAACCTTAATTTCCAGCTGAACTGGAAATAAAGTTAAAAATAAAAAAAAGCCATTACGAAAATGCAAATTATGTTGTCATTGTGCGGCATCTTTGTCCGAGAAAATAATTACTGACCAATGGGTTTAATAGATTGACACACGGTGATCTATGGACTTGAACGAGTACATACATCAACGTACAAATTAAGAAATTGAATTGAAAAAGGTTAATATTTTTGTCATAATTACTATTTACTTGGTTGCCTTTTTATATTTTCTCTAGTTTTAGTCAATTGTATTCTAGGGATTCTGTAACCAATTAGTGTCCTGAAGCCCTTCGTACTAGACGCCCTAAAACATTCGTAATGGGTTGGCTTCAAGGAACAAAATATAGCGTTGTAGTTTGATGTGATATTTCCCCAAAATATTCAACCATCAGATTTTTCAAACTATTTTATTTTTGAGTAGGTATCGTATCAGAAAATTAATTTTAGTGAAATACATTAATTAACTCATAATCATTTAAATACATACTAAATCAAATACATTTAAATGCATATAACATTATGTATGAAAAAGGTTATTTTTTAAAAAGGTTTGTTGCCCTAGTTTTAGTAAAAACTTCATTCATGCGCTTCATATATGGACGTAAACAATGTGTAGATCATAAATAAATAAGGAATTACCTCTCAAGTTTTCCTTATTCCATTAAAGTTTAGTGTGCACAGCTTATTACATTTTATCGCTATTGAACTTACTTCTTTCAAAATTACAATTTTATTGGATTATACGATGGCTAATTCGAGAGATGTTCAAGTTGAATGATAAATTGATAATTAGATTCAAATAAAAACGCCCGAGTTTATATTCAGAATATTTAATCAAAATCCTTATTAAGATTATGTAAGAAACGTATTGCTATCCAAGTTTCCACTTTTGAGAAACTTTCGAATACATTCTAGTTCAGTAATGATTAGTGTTATTAACAAAATCGCATGACAAAATCATTGTGAAACATTTCAAAATTACAAAAGCATAAAATTGCAAAAAACATAAACCCAAAAACGAGTAAAAGTATGCTTGAAAAACTAATATCATGTGAGCGTGAAAGTAACATAAAATGGCGATGTACAACGCTTCATTCAAGTTATATTGAATAGAGAGTCGACTGGGCGAAACAAAATTTACACAACGACATTTAATTTTATTTTATACTGACGAACCCTCGCTTTGTACTTGCTAGCCGCGGTAAAATTCTGGTTAAATCACAGAAAAAATTATCAAGCGTACCTCGTATGGGTTCATATTGGGAGGTGTTTTCATTTTAAAGGATTTGGAAACTTGTGTTCCTTCACGGAGAACCATAATATGTATTTCGAAAATATGAAACTTGTACAGTAAGGGTGATTGGGATTTGCTCGGAAGTGGTGGGGCCATAACTACTCCCAGAATAATTGACTATTCCGAGAGGTCAATAATCTTCAAGGTACTACTTCTCCAAAAGTTTAGCCAAAAATTGAACCAAATTAGTACGTCATAAAGATCTTTTTGTGCCGGCTATGTTGATTGAAGTACGCCTTGACGTTGCGTGGAGTTGACTAGAAATTTTATGAAATTTTTAACTAATCGATTGTGATAATAAAATACACTTTCAAATATACTAAATTTTGTTCTTAATCGTACCTATGTATATAACAAGTAACATAAAATGGCGAAGTACAACGCTAAAACTTTGGTTGTCAGCAAGTCATATTGAAAAGACAGTCGACCGGGCGAAACAAAATTTACACCTCCGACTGGTTTAATTTTATTTTGTACTGACGAATCCTCGCTTTGTACTTACTGGCCGCGGTAAAATTCTGGTTAAATCACAGAAAAAAATTATCAAGCGTACCTTGTATGAGTTCATATTTGGAGGTGTTTTCATTTTAAAGGATTTGGAAACTTGTGTTTCTTCACGGAGAACCATAATATGTACTCCGAAAATATCAAACTTGTACAGTAAGGGTGATTGAGATTTGCTCGGAAGTGGCGGGGCCATAATTACTCCCAGAACGATTGACCAATTGAATGAACAATTGACCAGAACAATTGAACAATTGTACTACTTCGCCAAAAGCCTAGCCAAAAATGGAACCAAATTACTACGCCATAAATATCTTTTTGTGCCGGCTATGTTGAAAGGTTGATTGAAGTTGCGCGGAGCTGACTAGAAATTTTAAACTAATCCATTGTGATAATAAAATAAACTTTCAAATATACAATTTTTTTAATAGTACATACATACATACATACATACATACATACATACACATCATATATATATATATATATATATATATATACATATACATATATATATATATATATATATGAAAAGTTGAACAAACTCTTGTTAGGCAGAAGAGATTATAATATTAAAAAGATGTTGTAAGTTATTTTTAACAAGCAGATTTCCCGATAACTCTACATTTTATTAAATATCTATGTTTAAAATTTCAATAAATAAAATATCTAGCCGGTAATTGATTACAAATCCGAAAATCAAGTAGATAATTCACTAGTGTATTTGAATTTTATGTCCAAACATGCATATGCGACATGTAATAAATTACTATTAAACTAGACCGTACGATCTCGTGGGATTACATATGGATTTTGTCCCGAACACTGTTCATACATAATATCGAATATGATTTTTTATATTATTCCACTCCACCGGTGTGTGTCGCGTTTATATTCTAATCGTTGTATCATCGTCCGAAAAAGCGAACGCTTTTGAAATACATAAGCCGAGTTTATCTTTCGGTAACAAAACCATTTGCAATAAAACTAAAATACTATTTATCAAATCGCCTGGGAATCGCCACGGATGGCATGCAGCAACATGGAGTTGCTTTTAAGTGGTAGTTTAAAATAATAAATTTTATCAGGATAAGAAACTGTCAAGAGAAAATATGAGAACAATTAAAAAAGTTGTCCTTAGTGCATTTTCAAATGTTTCATTTTAAATCCGACAAGTTTTTCATGGGGATTAACCAATGTTTAACGCATAATCTCTTCAAATCTAAAAATAGTACATGCAATTATGATTGTTCGAAACGAAAAATGTTATCACCTTCAAGTAGGACTACCTGAAAGATATCACGAAATAAAAAACAGAAGCGACTCGAGATAAAATGTTCACCCGTGCGAGACACTTGTATGGCCCCAAATCTGTTGCTAATCACAAACTTATTTCATTATTATGTTTAGATCAACGCACAATGATCTCATTTATTTATTTTACGCATAAAAATAACTGAAAAGAATTATGTATTTTATTCTCTAAAATGTTGACTTCTAAATATCGTGTTTTATTTGACGATTTCATAGTTAAAATATTTATTGCATTTATTCTCACAAAATATTAATATTTAAATACTAATAGGTCTCGTGCTTACTCATTTAATACATCTCTGTTACTATACCGACACTCTGATTTATTCATGACTTTATTTTTACTTAATTATTTTAATCAGAATTAATTCGCCATTATATTTTCACTGACTTTTCGGGCATAGCCTTCGGCGGGCATAGCTTTCGGCGTCAATTTTTAGTGTCATTTTAAATGCGGTGTTAGGCGTTTTTATTTGTTTTTGGTCCCCTCAAATCCGACCTATCTGATACCGATATTCATATTGTCGGTCATGATCACTTCGTACCTAATTAACACGTACGCCTTGAACATCTGCATGTTCTCTCCCTCTATTAGTTGACCTCTATTTCTCTCTATATTACCGTATAACTCTATGGAAAATCATTTTATTTAAAATTTAATTAATTAGCATAGGGGATAATCAATACCTAATATGTTAGAAAATTTTTTGGTTTGTAGTTGACCTAGTCAAACAGGTTACGAATTGTCAGAAATTTGAATGTATTTTTACAATATTGATAATATTTCAATAGTTTATTTATAATTTTAATTTATACTTCTGTAATGACAACAATCGATGTTATTTTATAACTCGATACGTAAAATTTCTTGAGTACAGAAGTTTAAACTGTGTTTTTTTTTGAATTTTTATTAAAATATTTCAAATATTAAACCAAAGAGGGACTGTCAATTTCTAATTACTCATTTCCGTCCAAATCAGTTTTAGAATTTCGTAGTACGCTGCCAATGTAGCGGACACGAAGTGCAAAATGAAAAATTTTAACTAATATAAACTTTAACATCTTAGTAGCTTTGACTACTTATAAATGTTTTTAGTGATGTTGAAATTAAGTTAATTTACTATAAAACAATTTTTTTCCAAAACTGATGAGTGATAATGAGATATTATAATATGTCGTAGTAACATTAAAATATGCTCAAGATATGACTTATTGCTTTACTCAATTAATTAAATTTAATATACTTATTCAATTCTTCTGAAGAAGGGGTATATGTCTCGCCGAAACAATTGTCAAGTAGACATTTACTGTTCCTCATGCCTGGAGCCACTTAAACAGTTCAATCAATAAATCGAGTTTTGGAACACTTGGTTTCAATTCAATTAAAATATGGACTACATCACAGAAACGTTCAAAATTCGATAATTTTGAACTTGATAATCAAAATCCGCCCAAACAATTTCTAATAACATTTCATATTCAATTTTAAATATGGAAAGTTATTTTCCAAAGTTACTTCAGGTGCCTTCAAACTTATTTCCTAATAATATTTTGAACAATTTCTTTGGACGAATTCCTGAAGTCAAGCCAGAAGAAAACGAAATCTTCTGACTAGGAAAATTAAATATATAGCATTAAATTCGTAGGAGGATATACCTCTATCCAACAATTTCCATAATCCACATATTTAAAAATAACAAATATAAAAAATATTACGTAGTGTTATTTATCAGACCACAAGGTATAAGTGAAATAATTTAACGACATATGTGAAATAATATAAAATGCTTTGTTATTTATAGAAATTATAAGGATAAAAACAAAAAAATCTTATAACATACACCACAAGTTGCCTTTTGTCAAACCTAAACACGATTTTCACCCAGCGAGAAGAGTTTTAAAATAATATCCATTCCATCCACTTCTCCTAACTGTGCCACCCTTTTTTCGCCCTTGCATTAGAAAGTGGTGTTTAACATTCGTAGAACGTGTTGCGAACAGAACCGACATCAAATATTGTCTTTATCTGTTCCCTAAAAAGTCACTGAAAGAGGATCCCGTTTTTTATTTTATTACATTCAGTCAAGCATCATATTTTCAGGACTAACTGATTGGTAAAGAGATTCTCAACACTGTATTTTTTGTACAAGTATAGTTTGTTTCTCATAAATGACTTGTGACATAACTTGGAAAAGCAGAGTGATGTGGATGATTGATGGAAAATTTTGATGAAGGTCTATGGCAATTGATTCAATCTATTGTGCAAAAGACGTTGAGTACAATTAGAATCTGAACGAATGCTATGTTATAAAGCTTCTGAAAATAAAATGTTAAAAACAGAGATGCTTTCGTACATTCAATGTAACGCAAATAGCATACTTTCCGAAAACGACTTCTAAAGAAAATAAGTAATTCATTACATTCAGTAATCATTCCATAATCCATTTAGATTTTACTGTAAAACATTTGTCTTACGCAGATTAATTTTTTCTTGTCTATTTCAATCTATATACTATTTCAACTACTATTGTATTGAATCCTACACTCTTCCAGATAGTCTAATTGCCAATTGTAACTCCATTATCCAAATAAAGATAATGAACAATTGGGACATAATTTCAAAATTTACCGCAATTGTGGCAACTTGGGAAGAATGTTAGAACAAATAAAAAGAATTTGATACTTGAATAAAGCGGCTCGAACGATCATGAATAATTGGAAGATTGGAAGTATAAATTTAAAATATACTGCAATTGTAGCAGCTTGGAAAGAATGTTAGAACAAAAAAAATGAATTAAACAAAAAAAAGAAATTAAACTTGAATAATTAATTACGAATTTAACTTAAAGTTAGCGCTGGTTTAATTTACCAATATACCCTTAATGATTTAAATATTTAATCTAATACAAAATTAATTTATTTATAGTACTACGCAATCTATTAAGATATATAGCAGTAATTCATGGAAATTAAGATTAGGTCAAAATAAGATGCGAGGTACTTAGCAACAACGCTAAAAATTAACTCGCTTCTTAAAAATAATTAAAAATATATACAAACTGAAAAAAAAAATGTTTTAAAAGTTTAAACGATTAAGCTTAGGTATTAATAGGAAAACAATAAATATAAATTCAAAACATTTTAAAATAAAAACCTTATAACAAAAAAACAGCAAACAAGTTATGCCTAGATGTTTTGTCAATACAATGAAAACAATAATACTTAATATGTTATATTTTATTAAACGTCTATCTGTCTGGTAATCTTGTAGAATCATTAAATTGAATTTGACAACGATGTATATCATAATTACTTTTGTTTTGGTTATCTTTTAGATTATAATAATTTGTACGGTATTGACTGTGAACTTATTAAGAACGAATAAAAAGATATATCAAAATAGTTCAATTTAAGGAAGTAATATATTTTAGTAAAAGTTAAATTATGAAAATTAATGATATAATTGAATAGATGATATAAATAGCATTAATCTGGTTTTAAGTTTATATATATATATATATATATATAAACATATATATATATATATATAAGAATTTCAATATATATATATAAGAAATTAACAGAAATTTTACTATATACAGATCACATGTTGACTTGTTTTTATCAAGTTGAACTCTCCCAAAATTAAAATCTAGATCCACCACACAGACTTTTTGGAATTTATGAAGTACGGGTGGGCAAACTTTTGCATATTGTAACCGTGACAATATCCAACAATTAATCGAACTACAGTGATAGTGATCAATCATGAAAACATTTAAAAACATGCCAACCAAAGCTAATATGCAAGTGTTTTTCGTTTTGCTTATATTCAATCGCCCACTTTTCCTTCAAATTAATTGTCGGCAAGCCTAAGCCAGGTCTAACTGATGAACATATGAACAAGTTAATTGAAAATTATGCGAAATATTAAAAACAATTTGCCTGTATTCGTATGCGTTGAACTTGACAAAAACATTCAATTTTGATTTGATTATTGCACAATAGATATTTATTTGTGTTACAATAATGGGAAATAAATGTGCTGTGCTTATAATATTTTTTTGTAGAAACAAACTACTTAGAATAAATACAGGCATCATCGTTAGTGAATCATTACACGTAATTAATCGTTTTTGCGCTTGGCATATTTTCTGTCATAATAGAGTTGTGAATTAATATAAAACGTTTAAGATGTGCTTAATTATTATTTATCAATTGAAACATTTATCGTTAATTTTTGTCTTGAATTTGATAAACTTAAATATTGCTTTCACGCATTTACTAATAAATTATTGATTGATAATAGAATTTTTAAACTGATTGCTAGTTTCCTTTCTTGGAGTTTACTATATATTGTATTTCTTCATATAAGGCCAAGGACCAGATATGTTTGTTTAAAGCTGCTTCACAGTTTTAGATAAGCAAAGGTTTTTACTTTAAATATATTTAATAAAGTGTAGTTTTATTTAATCTGCAGCTACGCCCACATTTTAAATTAGATAATAACATTCCTTTAGCTTTACTATCATTTATAAAAATACATATGATCGCTTAAAGAATAGGCACTTTTTACAAAGTAAAGAATTTGTGGAAACTATCTTAATTCATTGTCACTTTTTATATATTAAACCTAATATGCAAATGTTTTTCGTTTAGCTTATATTCAAAATTATACGAAATATTAAAATGACAAGTTTGCCTGTATTCTTATGCGATGCACTTGACAAAAACATATAATCCTGATTCGATTATTGCACAATAGATATTTCTTTGTATTGCCATTATAAGAAATAAATGTGCTGTGCTTATAATTTTTTTTTTGTAGAAACAAACTGCTTAGCATAAATGAAGGCATCATCGTTAGTGAATCATTACTCGTAATTAATAGTTTTTTCCCTTGGCACATCTTGAGGTGTGAATTAGTGGTTAGTATAAAACGCTTAAGATGTGCTTAATTATTACTTATCAATTAAAACATTTATCGTTAATTTATTTACTTGAATTTGATAAACTTAAAGATTCCTTCCATGCATGTAGTAATAAACTGTTGATTGATAATAG
This sequence comes from Adranes taylori, assembly GCA_009867245.2. Taxonomy (NCBI): domain Eukaryota; kingdom Metazoa; phylum Arthropoda; class Insecta; order Coleoptera; family Staphylinidae; genus Adranes; species Adranes taylori. Next base: position 6,120 of record WYDF02273033.1, on the reverse strand, counting down.
AATTTTTAACCTGATTGCTAGTTTCTTCTCTTTGAGTGTACTAAAAATTGTGTTATTACTTCATCTAACGCCAGGGATTAGATATGTTTCTTTAAAGCTACTTCACAGTTTTAGATAAGCAAGTGTCTTAACTTTAAATATATATATATATTACTAGACTGAAATAACAAAATGTGATTTATATTACCCCCTTAAATTAATATTAAAGTGTAGTTTTATTTAATCTACGCCCACATTTTAAATTAGATAAATAACATTCCTTTAGCTCTACTATCATTTATAAAAATACTTGTGATCCCTTAAAGAATAAGGAGTTTTTACAACGTAAAGAATTTGTGGAAACTAGCCTAATTCATTGTCACTTTTTTTAAGCATGACAATCTCCAGCAATTAATCGTGTTTTTACAACGAGTTTTTACAACGTAAAGAATTTGTGGAAACTAGCCTAATTCATTGTCACTTTTTTTAACCGTGACAATCTCCAGCAATTAATCGAACTACATTGATAGTGATTAATCGTGAAAACATGCAAACCAAAGCTAATATGCAAGTGTTTTTCGTTTTGCTTATATTCATTGCTTATAAGCCTAAGACAGGTCTGCTGATGATTATGTGAACAAATTACTTGAAAATTATACGAAATATTGAAATGGAAAATTTTCCTGTATTCTTATGCGTTGACTTGACAAATGCATTCCATTTCGATTTGATTATTGCACAATAGATATTTATTTGTATTGCAATTATGAGAAAAAAATGTGCTGTGCCTATAATATTTTTTTGCAGAAACAATCTGTTTAGAATAAATGCAGGTATCATCGTTAGTGAATCATTACACCTAATACATCGTTTTTGCGCTTGGCAGATCTTCTGTTACAATAGAGTTGTGAATTAATATAAAACGTTCAAGATGTGCTTAATTATTATTCATCAGTTGAAACATTTACAGGAATTTATTTACTTGAATTTGATGAAATGAAATTTTCATTTCACGCATGGACTAATAAACTGTTGATTGATTATACAATTTTTAAACTGAGTGCTAGTTTGTACTGTAAATTGTGTTATTACTTCATCTAATGCCAGGGACCGGATTTGTTCCCTTAAAGCTGCTTCACAGTTTTATATAAGCAAGGGTTTTAACTTTAAATATATTTAATAGACTAAAGTCTCAAAATGTGATTTATATTACTACTCTTAAATCCATATTAAAGTATAGTTTTATTTAATCGGCACAAATTTTAAATTAGCTAAATAAAATTTATTTACCGCTACCATCATTTATAATAATATTTGGAGTTATTAAAACGTAAAGAATTTGTGGAAATTAGCCTAATTCATTGTTACCTTTTTTTAAGCTTATATTCAACTGCTCCCACTGCAATTTCCTTAAAATGAAATGTCGACAGGTCTAAGCGAGGTCTAGCAGATGATCATAATTTACAATTCGTTTCAAATGAACAATTTACTTGAAGATTATACGAAATATTAAAATGACAAATTTGACCGTATTCTTATGCGTTGCACTTGACAAAAGCATTCAGTGTAAAATAAATTTATCGGTCGTGTTTTTGTGCAAAGCACTTAAATATCAGCGAATAGACGGTCCATAACAAGAAACATGTGGTATTTTGGCGGAAGCTATAGAAATTCTATGCGTATAGCTTGTCTTGTCTCGTTGTCGCGATAATTTTAGAACATTGCCGCGGCAAATCTTGTCTGTTGCAGCTATTTGATGTAGTTCACTATTTTTTCTGCAATTTTCAACTGTCTCCACTTTATATTAGCTCTAAGTTCATTGACAAGTAGCTGGTAAGCTTATTTATGTACGAGAACAGTTTAAAATGGTGTTTTATGTTACTTTTGACTGTTATTATTATTAATATTTAATAAATAACCTTACAATTTTATTTCAAGCATGTGAACACTATTTCCCATTTATGATTTGCAGAAGGACCTATTGGTAAACATTAGAGATTTTTAATAAGAAAAATTTAGCATAATAATTGAATTATTATGCTAAATTTGTATAATGTATAATGTCTAAATAAATAAACTAAATAAAGTATAATGTCTCATCGCAGTTTTGATAAAATGTGTCTCGGATATTTTCTAGGAAAAAATAGCCAGTATATATCTCCCAAGTAATTTTCACAACTATAAAATATAATAGCGATAGCCTAAAACAAGAATCGGTACAGTTTCTTTACAAATTAAGATTAGCTTCAAAAGTTGCCAACTCAAACCGGACAGACACTGCTGAAGAAGAATACCAATATATAAAAATATGCGTCCATCAAGCGGCCAAAGAAGCTTTGGGATACCAGGAAGCAAGCAAAAGAAAGCATCCGGAATGGTGAACTGAAAAAATAGAACAATTAATACACAAAAAGAAGAGTGCCTGTCAAACATGGCTAAGCACCAAAGATTTAGAAGACCGCAAAATTTATAACAAACTCAATAGAGAAGTGAAGAAAGTGGCAATGAGAAAAAATGAGATGTGGGAAGAAAACTGCGAGGAGGTGGACAGATGCTTAGTGGGAATGAAAGTGGCACAGGCCTGGAAAATTATAACAAGCCTTCGGAAAGAAAGAAAAGATGATGGAAACATAAATTTAATTCAGAATAAAAAATGGGAGGAGTACTACAAATCACTATTAACATAAAGTAGACATGCATTTTTAGGAGGGATAATGAGAGAAAACCCAGAGATGCATAGAATAAATAAAGAAAATTGAGAAAAGAGTTAACACAAATGAAAGATGAAAAAGCCTCGGGACCTGAAGATATTCCCATTGAGCTGGTAAAACACGGACCAGACGCTCTTCTGGAAGCCCTCGTAGATATTTTCAATAAATGCTTAAGGGGCAAAATATTCTAGAAGACTGGAATTTGTTCTACATTAGCCCCATTTATAAGAAGGGAGACAAAAAGGGGTGCGAAAATTATAGAGGAATTGGTGTGACTAGTTCGCTAGGACGGTTTATGGTCGCATATTGAAACGAAGAATAGAAGAGGAACATAACGAAATTGAAGAACAGAGTGGATTTAAGGTAGGAAGATGCACGGACAACACATTCAGTCTTCAACAAGTAACCCAAAAACGAGCAGCTCGAAACCTCGCTACGCATTTAGTATTTATAGATCTGGAGAAGACTTACGATACAGTCCTCTTTTGAACGCTTGTTCAATATTCTGACGAAGACGAACCTTAGTCAAACATATGTAAGAGCATTGCTTAAAATCTATAAAAGTCCTCAGAGCACGGTTAAAATAGGAAATACTCTCTCGAAGACATTAACAGTAACGAAGGGTCTGAAACAAGGATGTTGTCTTTCTCCTACCATGTTTAAAATATATATCCAAGAAGCACTATACAAATGGAGACAGAAGTGCGCGGGAATGGGACTGAAGATTAATGACCACGAATTGAATACGGTGTTCTTCGCGGACAATCAGGTGATAACTGCAAGCTGCGAAGAATATGCAGATTACATGCTCAGGAAACTCAGAGATGAGTACGAAAAATGAGGGATAAGTATGAGCATGACAAAAACGGAATATATGCATGTAGGTACCACAGATGAAGACCCAGATTTGGAAATAAGACAAATAGAAAGATCCTACGAATACAAATCTTTGGGAAGTATCATCTCTAGTAAAGGAACAGAACGAGATATTGAATGCAGAGCGCAACAAGGGCGGAAGGGTGAACAAATTCTGAATTCAATACTTTGGTCTAACAGAACTATACAGAAAACCAAGATGACAATCTGCAAAGTAATTGTAGAGTCTATCATTACATATGGAGCGGAAGGTTGGCATATGACTGAGAAGGGGAAAAAAAGTGGAGACTGTAGAAATGGACTACCTGAGAAGAGCATGTCGCATATCAAGAACAGAACATATACCTAATACTGAAATCAGACGAAGAACCGACAGAATACATAAAATGTCGGAAAGAATAGAAACTAAGCAGTTGATATGGTACGGACATGTGTGTCGGATGGAGGAAGCGAGATGGCCAAGAAGAGCTCTAGAGTATAACCCAACGAATAAAAGGAAACGAGGAAGACCTGCAAAGTCGTGATTAAATGGGGTTATGGAAACAATGAAGGATAGAGCAATAGATGAAAACACCTGGAGAGATAGGAAGAGATCGCGATCGAAATGCGGGAGACGGCAGAGGCTGTAAGACCCCCGCTCATACATACATATTTGAATTTGACATTCGCTATGCAAACTTGTTGCATATGTTTAGTCTAAACACAGACTGTAAAGGGGTGATCCAAGCAGATTGCAACACTAACATAAATATTAAAAACTAAAAAATTTATTAATGTACTATAAAAAGCCATTTATTAATTATTACAAAAAAATATATTTTACAAAAGAAAAATTATGTCGAAAATTATTTTTTATGTAAAGAATAATTACATAAAAAATTATTATTCTATAAAAGCTTACTAATAAAACACAAATCATTGACAACACAATATTGTTTGAGTGTTTGTTGCTTTTCTTGAACGACCTCCTAAATGAGCGCGTTTACCAGGAATAGCAGTTATTCGATGACTTACTGCAGTATATTGTATTGGTATCATTTTCCGGGGTCAATGGTGAAGAGCTATAAAAATAAATACAAGAATAAGGAAGTTGAAGTAAACCAACATAAAATGAACTGACAAGTAAAGTTCTTCGGATCTTGGAAACGTCGCAAATCAACTACGTCAATAAATAATTGTCCAAGATCCGGAGACTTTATCAGTTAATTAGACGAGAATTATTCATCTTCATAAAATGTACCTAACCCAAACGTCGCGCAAGAAGAAACAAAGGCAGCAGTAGATAATTTATTTATCATAGCTTGAAATTTTTATAGCCCTTCGCGAGGCGAATTTACTGAAAATACTACCATTTTATTCATAATCTGGTCTAAAATTATTTTTGTTTTTCCTTTAACAAAATCTGCATAAAATTCTTATTCTGATTGCTAACTTGATGATTTTCGTGATTGGACCTATTGGTTATTTCTACATCGGTGCCAACGAAATTTACAATACTGGTTGTAAATTCCCTACTCGCACCATTTACTATTCGCATCATTTCCTATAGCGACTTAAAAAAAATGTGCCTTATTCTGTCGAAATGTGTAACATTAACATACTTTTCGAAATGTACAATGCTGCATGCCTAATTAATGTGCTTGCATATATGTCCGGTATTTCCAGAAAGGCATGAACACATTAAAGCATCGGTATTTACTATGTACAATAAATTGGCTGTCTTGTCACTGGGGACAAACACTCTGCTAGGACTGATTATTTTAATTTTATTAAAAATCCCAGCTAACGGAATGTGAGTTTTATGATACAGATTTTTCTTGTAATCTATTATGAGCGGCGTCAAATAATCTTCCATTAAAATAACCTTCAAATTTGTACAAAATCTTTTACGTCCAGTTGAATGCTTTAACCCTGTTAAATATTTTATCTTTTATCACCTTCATCATTGCTTCAGCATCATTATTGGTATGATTATTGCTCAAATATACATTAGTTCTGAAGCAGCGCACCCATTTCTCTTTTCTATTCCAATATTGCTTATTTAAGTACTCAATAAAATGAGAATACTGTTCTCCATGCCTAATCAAATGTTGATAATTTTTATTACACTCATGAATTGTATTTGAATAAGAGTTTCTATTGTTGTTCTTGCTGAATGCCGTTCCTTGACTATTTGAGCTATCTCCACACACTCTACAATTTATAAAAAGACTACGTGATCTGTTCCAAGCCGTTTTTATTGCTTTTTATTCAGATGCAGAATCGTCAGTAATAAAATTACTGGGTCCATCTAAATTTCCTCCAAATATTGAGTTACCAACTATTCCTTTCTACAAATTAAAGCCCACAGTTATAACGTTTGCATTTTCTGATGACGTGATAAATATTCCTGAAGGCAATCTACCACATTCACTCTGTGCTAATCGTTCCCAATGAAGCCATAAAAACGTCACGCTTTTTTGCGAATATAGCGAATATAGAATATCAAACTGAATTAAAATAGTTACACATTCATGCCTGATGAGACCGCGAAACGGCGAAACAAGATCTTGTC
>WYDF02273022.1:0-17860 GCA_009867245.2 Adranes taylori | reverse complement strand
ATAAACGTCTAGCTTTGTCCGTCTGTCTGTCCGTCTGTCTGGAACGCTTTTGACCTACGTTCATTGTGATTTTTCTTCTGTCATTTAATATGTGAAATTAAATGTCAAATTTTGTAATTACATTTAAATAAAATATGACCTGGTAATGATTAGTCGTTTTACGACGGGTTATCATCTAGTTTATTTATATTTTCCTTAATATTCCATCTTTGCAGTTGTAGTAAGCTACAGGGCTACTCTGATTATTGACATTTTCTGCTCCTCACATTCCCTATGATATTTATCGGATTTCCTGTACGTTTAACGTTCCTACTAAGGATAAAGTCCATTTTGTGTAATTCCCATTTATAAATACAATATTTAAAACTACAATTTGTAAGCGATAATGCCAGAATACTAAAACATTTTGACTTATGTACTGAACTTAGCCTTTAGAAGAATAGATGAATGTATTTAGAGTATTAGAATGAAACTAAATTAAAGTGGGGGAAATCTTTTTCCTGTTGCATTCCCCCCTGTTTGGTGAACTGTCGACCCTTCAAACTAAAGTATTAAACTCTACTACATTTTACTAGAATGAACTCCTCAAGCATTGATCTATACTTGATTTTTTATACAATATAATAATCATTATTTAATAATCATATAATAAACATATAAAAAGAATATAATAATTAAACGTGTTTACAAGTATTAAAATACATAGCAAATAGGAAGCACAGTACAATAAAAAATGTAACATGATATGCAATTTGGTAAAATATTTATGGATATTCCTCATATAATATAATGTTGTATGCATACACACTCGTTTGAAATCGCGGGCAAAACATATTAAAATGGTGGGAACTGTAGCGTTTAAAAGAGGGCTTTCTGGGGTTGATCGTACTGTGAGAGACTCTCACTAGCGACACTGCTAATGGAAAGCCTTAGTGACTCTCACCGTTGATGCAAACAAATATCTTAATTATTACAGAATATAGCAGCTATCGGAAATATGAATCCTCGGACGTCAGGTCAGTTTAACGTGAGACCACACGCTGGAACCTGATTTTGTTGTTCCTCCGATCATCAGTGGCTTACTGAGGGCACAGGCAGCTCCGAGTCTTGCGAGTAATCCTGTGGTTATCGTTCTTGTGGGCAGCTGAAAAAGGCCCTAACTGCTAATTAATAAAACAGCATATAATGATTTAACAAAATGACGTCTATTGCTCTTCTAGACAATATAAACTGATAAAGAAATATATAAGCACAATTAAATGTCAATAATCAAATGTTAAATTACATCAATATCGCATCAATGGCGGTTAAAAAAATAAACAGGTGCGATTCTATTGCAAACAAATAACAACTAAGCGGTGAAAATAAAATAGTACAAACAAACCAATGCGGGTATATGTGGAGCAAGCTCATGATATTTAATTACGCGAAAAGTCTATTCACACAATCCTATGTAAATCTTGGTATTATTCCCAGCCTACGTGACAATGTAACACATAATTCCACTCTTAGCGGCATTCCCATGGGTTTTAATTGAACGCAGCAGTCGGCAGTAGCAACGAGTATGAATTATGCGGTATATTAGTGGGTACCAGGAAAATGTGCCCGCCAACTTATCAGTACTTCCACACACACATGGATCTAGCGTGCATAATTCGTCACACATATTATAATACATGGCGACAGTAAAGTAAGCGACAGTACATCTCTCTTTGATTTATGTAATATATGGTAAGCATTGCATTGCAAACTCCTCTGTAGGTTTTCAATATTTACAAACAATTAATTAATTTGTTATTAGTTTAGGGTTCCCAAATCCTAATTATTATTTAATCGATTTAATTTATTTATTATGAAGAATCATGAAGTCTAATGAATTACATCTATGTCTCGTAACATGCTTTGTTTCAAAACTCAAAGACCATTGTTGTCATATAAAGCTGCGTCGCAGAATGTGTGTTATTCGAGTAACTCCTCTATGCAGTTTCTTTATCTAACAATGTCCATCTATTATACTGACATGATATCTAATTCCATTCTTTCAATTCTTTCGATGTATACTTCTTCGCTTTGAAATACACCTATTCTGATTTTCATTTTAGTAATGCTTCAAATCCCTTGCCAGTAATATTGGTTCCTTTGAGATAGTAGCTGTGGAGTTGTCTGTCATAAATGGCCCAGACTTACTCAATTAAATTAAGTTAGTATCATGTTTCCAAACTCATCTTTCGAACTTATATATACCGTATGGTCTAATAAACCTCTATAATCATCACAAGAGAAGAAATATTTTGAAACAACAGCAGAAATGCTATGGACAGCTGATGAATTGTCATAGGGTCAATCTGTTCATTTTTACGACACTTAATAATTGGCAAAGAAGTACGACATCGTGCTTTGGAGACAGTCCGGTCTATTAGCCATTTAAAGGCGCGAATAAAATTTGGTAATGACTTGTTATGATGTATCTGAAGGAAGAGAATTGTGCCCGAGGCACGACAAAGCAGTAAATCGGAACAGCAGTGATTTGCACATGGGTGGAAGTGAAACAAGTAATACAAGCATATTTAGTGCAACAACTTTGGAGCTTATCATTAATTACATTTTAGGACATTTTACAAACACTAATAGTATTCCTCTCTTGAGACGCTGAATATCATGAAATGTACGTATTTCCATACGGCACAAACGTATAGAACCAAAGTCTTCAACTACTCCAACATCTACAACAATGGCTACCTCCAAGTGAATGCCGATACCGCCTCTAAATCTTATTATTTCCTAGGTCCTATTTAGCATATCCCACCAAGATAGACTAAATAGCCCTACTAGCTCAATACCCCAATACTGCTAGAGTACAGACTCGAAACATCTGATCTGTTAGACCCGGCGTCTCTACCATATTATTGAAATTTTGACGGAAGAGAATAGCGGGGTAAGTTTTCCTTGGTAGATATATTCAACTGTACGGATTTAATCAACCGTGCAAATAAATGGAATCGGCAAATAAATGGGAAACAAGTAAACCAGTTTTATTAGCCTTGTGAATTAAGTTATAGTTCTGATTTAAAAAGTTCTGATTATGGCACATTAAATAATACCGATGAGTTTTAGTTTCAATAAGTGTCTGCACCAAAATCTGTCTCACTTCTACCCATAAAAAACTATCGCTATTACATTTTCCCGTTTCCTTAGTATAAATCCATCCGAAAGGAAACATTTATCGAATTTCGAGGTGGACAGATTAATTGTTTTTCCACTGCTCTACACTGTTTTAACACCCGCTTCACCATTAATGTGCACATAGTTTTCACACCCGCTTCACCACATGCCGAAAATTAATAACCAGCTATATACGTTTATATAATAATTTATTTAGAGAAAATATTGACAGACTCTCACTCGCGATGCTGATAATGGAGAATACTACCGATTGTCACAAATGGCGCACACTAATATATTGCTACAGACTATACTAACTTCCGGAAATATGATTCTCTGACGCCAGGTTAGTTAAACGAGAGAATGCACGTTGGTACTGTTCTTTTTGTTCCACCGGTTCTCAGCGGACTCGCTGAGGACACGGGCAGTTAAGTACGGTTGATAGTCCAGGAGATCGTGTATTTGTGGGCAGCTGAAAAAGATTCTAACTGCTAATTAATGGAACAATATTAACGATTTTATAAAAAAAGTAAGTTGATTGGTCTTCACAGACAATACAAACAAAGAAAGGAGTGTAAAAGCAAAATTGAATGTTAATAATCAAAAGTCAAATTAAATCAAGAATGCTTTAATGCTGGCTAGCGAATAAACAATAGCTATAATACATCAGTCAATACAAATGCATAAAAGCCATTCAATACAAGCGGTGTATGTAAAGCGGTGAATATGTGCGGTGATAAAATAACAAAAACAGTAATAATGTGGGAATCTTGTAAAAACGGGGTTTAATACAACTGTGAGGCGGGGCGGGGAGAGGTGGGGAGTGTTACTATAGCAAAATGACTTGGACAGTAGAAATGCCAGGATACTAGGAAACACTATAAGCTACTGTAACACATCGGTGAGCACAGGTTCTTACAGTTACAGAGTAACTAGACTAATCTTGGGGACCGTAGACCAGAATTATACATCCTAGTGCGCTGGGTAAAAGTACACTATAAGCCACCGTAACACATGGGTAAGCGTAGATTGTTACAATTACTAAGTGTCTCAAACCAATCTTATTTGGACTAAAACCAATCTTGGTGAACGTAGATTAGAATTATACACTCTGGTGAACGGGCCGAATGCCGGAAAGGAACACTGCTAACCACAATAGCACCTCGGTGTACGTTTGTGTTATTATTTCTGAGTAAGTAAGACTAAGCTTGGTGAGCCTAGGTTAGAATTATATACTCTAGTGAATGGGGAGAATGCAGAAAGGAAAAATTGTAAGCCGCAATAAAATGTCGCTGGGCATAGGTGCTTCCCTTACCGAGTAACTAAGCCCAACTTCGGTGAGTGTAGCTTAGACTTATACATTCTAGTTACATCTCTACTTTAAATATAGGAATAATTTAAAGTAGAACGAGAAACAAAGCTATCAAAATACATGCGATAAATGGAACAATGCATGTTATATGAAATCGCTTACTAAACGCGCTGCTATGGCGATTGTCGCTGGCTGTTGCTATTGCGCTGGCTGTTATTTCGGCTTGGCTGGTTGCTGATGCTAGACGCCTCGCCTTTGAGTTCGAAAAAAAATGAATTGAATAATTTAATTCAAAATCTCGCTATTTAAAACCCGGCGCCATTGCTCTGATTTCACTCTGTGTGCTGACCTAGTCAACTATAGATCGTTTTCATCCCGCTACGGTATTTAGATATTAGAGCGCAGACAGCAGCGATACAGCGAACATAGTTTAAATCACCTACTCTTATTTCTATACGGTACACAACGCTTAAACGCGTTCATATCAGCGCACATTAAAGTACGTCCACACGAGATAGAAAACTAGCGCATAGTCTTGCTGTAGTCAGACTATATCAGGACTATAGTTGTTTGGTTGTTTCGATAGTCCAAACCTATTCGTGTAGTTGAACTATATGTTATTTTTTTAGATACACGATAAATTATACGCTACTTTTCTAACTCGTGTGTACGTAATTTTAGATGTAGCTCATATGTGTACAGCCAGCAAGAATCAAACCGAATTTTGTGCTGTTATCACGGCGTCTAAATTCCTACTACTATAATAAATAATGCGCGTAACGGAGCGAGTTCATATATCCCACCGGAATCTACGTTCAAATTTAATAACTGGCTATTCTAGGAGTGGGTTCGTGAAATTTATTTAATTCATCTATTCCGAGTAACATGCTTTGTTACAAAATGCTATATAAGCTATACATATACTGTTTAACGTTCCTACTACGGATAACGCATCAAGTAGGTTTTATGTAATTTCCATTAATAAATAGAATATTTGGAGCGGTGTATAATATTTAGAATAAATAGAATATTTAAAATTGGTAAACAATAATACCAATTAGTAAAATATTTCCAATTATGTCATTAACTTTGTGTTTACACGAACAGATGAGTATAGAAAGTATTTAGAGTATTCGAATTTGTAATCTTTTCTTATTCACAAAATAAAAGTCGAGTACAATTTTCAAACGTTCATTTAATTTTCTCCTTGGTGTTTTTAGTTTGCGATGAGCAAGTATCATGACTGTCTGGCACGCAAACTGCGGGAAGAGTGAACATCCTTGCTCAATGCCTTTTGTTGTGATTGTTTTCATAGATAATTCTGGATAATATTTTATTTGAAATGTACCTTTACGCACATATTCCTTTACTAGTTTTAATAGTACCAATGGGAACTTAAGTGTTCACATTTTGAAAATTAGACAGTCTTACACCAGCCTTAGTCATAAGTAACTCAGTATCTAACATAGCGGTGTGTATTATAATTTGCTACTGTCACGTTTTAGTTTGGGCGAGTCTGTTACTTTCAAACCTGACATTGGTAAGCGGAGAATCTTCTAAATAGGGTTGAGTACGACCCCTCTAAGCTTGTAGGTACTAGGTTCGTTTATTACTTAGAAAATTATTTGCAGTTATTTTTATTTAGTAAGAATATTTGCAGTTATAATTCTTAATATTATTCTTAATATTCATGCATTTAAGAATAAAATAATTAACGTCTCACAAATAATAAAATAAATCAATACTTACTCTTACATGCAAATAGGTAGATAAATATGACTACAGCGAGCACGTGTACAGCGGATATGTGCACAGTGTGCGTTTACAATTTATTAATTTTATGTCTTAAAAATTATAAAATGATGTTATAATTTTTGTTAATTCTTCACAAACATAGTTTATATTTATTTATATGTTCACGCACAGTGACCTCATTACTCCCTTGGAATTATTCTAATAACTTGTTACTTGCCGATTTAATTTAATTTAATTGTAGACAAAAAATAAATAATTCATTTATTCCCGACGACTGATTACGACTAGGCCTCATATCTAATTTTATTTCCGATACTAAATTCAACATTTTAATTTAATCATAATTTTGTTTAGAATTAATTATAATTTAATCTGAATTAATTTATGGATTCATTATTCAAAACTCAGAGCGACATGGATTTTGTCTGGTTAACACAAAATCGGTTTTTTTTTGTTTTACGTAGGAAGTGCAGAACCTTCAAAAGGCAAAGGATGCCTGATGCATCCAACAAGTGTGGGATTTTTACCCACTAAACTCCACTCCCTGTTGGGATTTTATCCATTAGGAGGTTGGTGTATTTATTATTGAGTCATCCTTTTTGTCATCTTCTTCAGCCTGGAACTGATCGGAACTGATCTGGAATAAAATCGGTTAAGCTTCTGCCCTTTTTCAACTTACTTTGCCTGCTTAAACCGCTAAACATTTTACTGCAAATAGACATCCTGAATTATTTGTATTATTTATAAGTATCAACTGTAGAAACTTCCTATCATCAAACTAAAATAGAGCGAAGAAAAATTGCTTCGTGACACTATTACTATTGCTATTAGTATAGAATAGAAGCAAGTAGGAGAGAGTGAGTGAGCCAGTAGAAGGTAAAGAGTAGGGCATGACAAGAAGTAAATAAATTCGCAATGCGATTTAGATGCAAGGCGTAAGTCCGGCTGGGCTACGTACAGTAGTACAACTACACAGTATGGGCGAGAGTGGGATTTCGATGAGACAAAGATACGCGGTTTTAATTAGTCGGAAGGGTATTGAATTTGCAGTGGTCGCTAGTAGGAAATAATTTCAACTAGCCACAGAGAGTGGCGTTTGGGTGATCTATATAATTAAATTTATACTATTAGTTGTATACTGTTAGCTGCTGCAATAAAATTCTGTGATCAAATACAAAACATTTATTTGCAGCTGCGCATTGCGTTCATGGATTCAATAAAGAAGATATCGTCTTGGTTTTGGGCAAATATGATTTGGTTTCATGGGCGTTGGCTTCGGAAATAAGAAATATCGAACAAGTCTATAAGCATCCGAACTATAAAAAACCAGCTGATTATGATATTGCTGTTATACTTATGAATCAACCAGTTGAATTTTCGATCAAAATTCGACCGCTCTGTTTATGGGAATCGACAAGCGACATAAATGATTTGGTTGGAAAAAATGGCTCCATTGCAGGTAAGTGTGAAATAATAAATTCGGTACCAATGAAATGCTAAAAAACTCCTTTTTCACCATTTAATTTTGAGGTCTTTTGACTTGAAATTGTTCTTAACGAGGGCTTGCAATTTTCAGGGGTTTTGGAAGAGTTTTTACAGGCTTAAAACATCTATTACTTTCTACGATTGTTGTATTCCACTATTCAAATGCTCCACTAGTTGTATATATAGAAGATACTGGTCCTAGCAAATTTCCTTTTCATTTCCTAAGCTTTCCGATCTATTTTGCACGTCACACAGGACTGATTACATTATTTTGGTTTTTTTATTAAACCTGAAATGTAAAGTCATCCGCCATTTTCTTATAGTGGAAACCTAAATTCATTTACATTTTGTACAGTTCTTAACAAGCATTCATTTGCTACTGCGCAACTCTGGTCTAATTCAACTATTTATGATATTTGATACCAATTTATGATGTCATATGTGTTTATGATATTATCCACAATTTTGTTTCTAGAACGAGTTATTTTGGCGTCATATCGGTCGGAAGCAGTTTCAGGTGGTAGGAACAGTTCTCTACAATTACTTGTAACTATCTTACTTCAATGTTGGGTGAATTAAAACTTTTAGTTGGAATATTAATTTAAGGAATTTAGTAAATCAGTAATTGAAACTAAGTACCTGTAATTTGATAAACTTGTATATTTAATCATGTCATTATGTTTTTAAATTAGAGGTTACTGTCTCATTGAAATACCTAGGTTTTATTTAAACTGTTTGCATATTGTCATGCCAAAATTGTCCACGTGGAACTTTTGACATTCAAGCTGTTGGTCAGATACATTGCCAACTGTTTATACGTTTAAAAGTATTTATTTATATTTAGTTATCGATTATTCACGTGCATCATTTACCTGTGAGAAACAATTGCGTTTATGCAAAATGCAGAATAGTATTAGAACCTAGTTACAGTGCATTGACTTTTCATTTTATATTTGTTGTTAGATCAAAATAATAATTGTGGTTTTAAATAAACATAGTACTAGCTGGACGATGTCTTTTAGCAGGTTGTAATTTACTCATGTCATTTGTTGAAATGACAATTCGATTCACACGTGTCTTGTGTCGTAATTATTACACAATAGATGATCCAATATTATGGCTGTCCAATTGTGATGGGTTAATCATTTATTGTCGGAGTTGTATTATGTCAAACAGGGCGATACTAGTGATGTGCAATATTAGACGTGATTCTCGTTATACCGGGACAATGTAGAATGAGTGCTTTGGTAGGCTGAGTACTTGGAATAACCAAAGATTTCAACTGTAAATACCTTGCAAAAATGATACCTTATTCAGTCGATAGATGTCTGTAGTAGGAGTGTCGTTCGAGATGTGTGTCTATAATTTCATCAAATTGGTAAGGAAATAGTAAGATTTATGTAAGCAATTCTTAGCTGCCCCTGTTTCAAATATTCGAAATTGTAAATTTATTATTGTTCGATGGAGTGCTCACGACGCTGCTAACACTCTCCGTTAGCGACTTTCACAGATGTCGCAAACATATATCTTAATTATTACATAATACAACATCCTTTGGAAATATGAATTATCGGGCGCGAGATCAGTTTAGCTTGAGACGGCACGCTGGAATCAGATCTTGTTGTTCTTACGTCCTCAGTGGCTTACTGAGGGCACAAGCAGCTATGAGTACGTGAATAATCAAGTAGTTCATGTTCTTGTGGGCTGCTGAATAAATTCTTATTGCTAATTAATGAAACAACATTAACAATTCGACAAAATAACGTCTATTGGTCTTCTAGACAATTTAAACAATGAAAGAAATATATATGCACAATTAAATTTCAAAGAATAAATGTCAAATAAAATTAATGATGCAGCTATGACGCTAAGGAAATAAACAATAGCGATTCTATCAAAACGATATTTAAGCGGTAAAAATAAAGCAGTACAAATGTATGCTGATAATAATTACAAAATAAAAAATAAAATAAAAGCGGTTTCAATTTCAATGGACTATATATCAATTTCAAATGTGCGGTGATAAAATAATAAAGCAGTAGTAATGCAAAGAGGCATGTACAAATAGTCAATAATACAATTGGGAAGGCGCGGGTAAATATGCACGATATGTATCACGGACAAGATTGAAATCTTAAGAGTTAACAAATACCCCCTTTAAACGTGCTTCGCTTGGTGACTGACTAAAACTAACTCCGTTAATGCAAGTCAGAGCTATTCACTTCAGTAAATGGAATAGTAAGGAGATCACTATCAGTTACAATAACACCCAGTGAACGCAAGTGTTACTGCTGCTAAGCAACTAAAACTAACCCCTTGTGCGCAAGTTCGTGTATATGCACTAGTGAATAGAAAATAAGTTATTATCTCGGCGACTCGCGCTGCCTGTCGCTCTGCTCGCTATCTCTGCTTGGCTGCATTCACTGGTCGCTCTGCTGGTCTTGTTTTCGAGTTCTCAAGATTGGAACTAAAATACACTATACAAATCGGCGGTAGTATATCTTATAAAAGACGGCAGTATTTATAGGCGTGAGCCACTACACAACTTTTGTTCTGTACTACAGGTCTCTGTGTAGCCAACCACACGTCATATATGACTAGATAATATATCCCATTACTACAGTGTGATCACAGCAGTTTACGCACAGCGGCATGCCAATATGTATATATCCATCAATATTACGTAAGTCACACCTTGACAGCATTTACACGCTACTGCAGTAAAAGTCAACGTACATAGCAGCAGCGACGCACATACATAACACTTTTCTCCCGTTGCAGTCTTTTACACAGGTAACAGTGGAGCGTCCGAACAGTTCCATACTTCTCGTATATCCACATATAACTCTCTATATACATATACACCAGAAGTGCACAAACCGTCATATACATTATATACAGAAAACGTAACACAGATTAAAT
Source organism: Adranes taylori (assembly GCA_009867245.2). Classification (NCBI taxonomy): domain Eukaryota; kingdom Metazoa; phylum Arthropoda; class Insecta; order Coleoptera; family Staphylinidae; genus Adranes; species Adranes taylori. The sequence goes on along the minus strand of WYDF02273022.1, from coordinate 7,224 downwards.
ATAGGTAACTTGTGTGAAGCACAGTGCACGGCAACAGCAAAGAAAGCGACAGTTTATCTTTCTCTACTGCATGCGATTAGATAGGTGTTCTATTTAATTCTCTTAGTCTACCTAATGTACATATGCCGCATTACGCGTTCTCATGTCATAGCAATAGTGGTACAGAAAAATGCGTTCGGTCAAGTTATAGCAGCAGTAAAAAATATTCGTGCTTATCTATTTCATTTTTTCCCAGCACGGATTGGATAAATATTACTTATTTATTAGAAAGTATTTCGTAGTTTTATAGATTCAATTAAAGGTTATCCGCCATTTTGTTTTAGTGGAAATCCAAATACAGTTAGATTGTGTACAGTTCTGCTAGCTTCACAAAAATTTATTTACTACTGTGGAACTCTAGTCTAATTGAATTATTTAAGATAAGCATGACACGCGATACCTATTTAAGATGCGATACGTGTTTATGATAGGCTGATAGAAACCTTTTATGATAGACACTGAAAATGATCCATCGCCCATCATTTTATTTTTGATTTTTAGAGTAAGTTAGAATGACGTCACACCGTTCGGAGACAGTTCCCAGATGGTAGTAGCAGTTGCCAACTATTATTTGTAACTATCCTCTTTCCAATTTAGTTGAATTAAAACTTTTTGTCAGAATATTAGCAAATTTTAGAGCGTGTTAGGTCTTGACGGTCTAAGAAATTTAATTAACTAGTCATTGGAATTAATTACCTTTAATCTTACAAATTGCCTTTATACAATTTGCAGAATAGTTTTGGACCTAGTTACTGTACATGACCCTTGATTTCATATTTGTTGTTAGATTAAAATAATAATTATGTTTGTATTCATAGTGCCAGCTAGATTATGTCTTTTAACAGGTTGTAATTTAATCATGTCATGTGTTAAAATGACAATGCGATCCATACGTGATTTGAAGTGGAAGTATTACGCAATAGATGGTGCAATATTATAGTTTCGTAATCATTGTGAGGGGCTAATCATTTTTTGTAGGGTTGATGTTTGGTCAAACAGGGTGATTCTAGCGATCTGCAATACTAGACGTGCTTCTCGTTATACCGGGACGTTGTACAATGCGTGCTTGGATAGTCTGAGTACTTAGATAAACTTCTAACCAACAGCTTTTTAATAAACTTAATATATCGTATAGTTTGTGGTTTTTAATTAAAGTTCTGGCAATATTTGTTTGTCGCTGCCCAATTAGGGTAAGGATAATTACCTTAGTTTGATAAAAATAGCGTTAGAATATTTTTTTGTGATTTAATAGGCAGCATACTTGAACTATTTCCGAGCCGGTTTGCTTGCGTTTGTTCAGTTGCGGTGAAGATTTTATCAGTATAAATTGATGGCTTCATCGTAATGGAATTGTTGATCGAACACTAAGATTTCGTGTTTACATCTGATTTGATGGTGGACGCCATCTTGACCGCCAAGTAACACTTGCATCTGTGGTGGAGAGCGACGATATGAAATACTTAAACAGCTACCGATTGCTCACCAATTCCTAGAATTGCAAAACCTTTGGAATTGATCTTTAGTTAGGTTGTCCGCTTTATGGCCGGAGCATTATTATTATAAGTATCTGTTTGCTTAATATGTAAATTTTGACTTCTTTTCGATTTTAATTAGGCTTGCTTCGCGTATTTTTCCCGTAAGTTTTGTGATCATATTTAATAATAAGGTCTTATTTTAACAATAAGTTTGTAATTTCTAGTTTATCACCACTGAATAAACAAAACACAAAACTTTGTCATTGGTAGGGTTACGAGAACTCTATTAATTTAATTCAACTAGATCAACATACATTTAATTAACTCTGCGCACCCCTAACAAGACAGGTTGTCTTTCCTTCTGTCCTAGGCAAGGCTGTTTGAATAAAAGAGTTGATTAAAAGAGTTTGATTAAACGTATTGAATAGTAAATGATTTAGGAAACACATACATGCAATTAAATTAAATATTCGTTCCTTCAAATAAATAACTCCACACCAAAATATTAAAATATAAAGTTAATAATATAAAATTATTTGCATACAATTTCTGCAGTTCCTCTCCTCACGAACTTATTTTATAATTATGCACAGTTACCTTAGTACTTTATTTTAATTTATTTTAGTTTATTTCCATAAATAAACTAGCTACTTTAATTTAATTTAATTGGAGACTTCATGCACAAAATAATTATTTAATTTCTTTCTGACTACTGCATACTGCGAGATCTCAGGTTTAACTTTATTTCCGATACTAAATTCAAAACTTTAGTTTAATCATGATTTTATTTAGAATGAATCCTGATTTCATTTAATTTAATTCATTATTATATTTTCAACAACCAAACCAACATGGGTCTTGCCCTGTAACTATCAAAATGTACTCTCTCTACTCTCTATGGCTTCTATGTTTCTTTTAAATATTTTGTCGGCTAGCAATATTCCAACTATGCTCACTCTGAAGTCTCTCACAAAATTTTCCTTTTTATGGTAAATTGCATTTATCTAATACATTCCATTAGATTACCTCTCACCATATTTTACTAATTACTATCGGCCATGATTAACGTTAATCAAATCAGATGTACTACCTCACATATACTAATTCAACACACACAGTTTGCTTTCACCTATTATTGATTTCCTATTAATTAGATCGGTTCATTCACACATACAATGATAAGAGCATCGTACCGTTCTTTCACTCTGCTTGTTGTATAAATCTATGTTCGTATGGAAAGAATTTGTTTAAGATTTAATTAGATACCATAGGGTTCCATCACGATCAATGGTTATTTATACATTTTAATTATAAAACTTATTTGTGGTAAATCTGCCAGTAATCGTCTGCCTTTTTGCCTGTTTAAACCGTTAAACTTTATCAGAATTATTCTCCTACATTCTCCTACAAATCTCGTACTGTATTATTTTCCATAATAAAATATATTTTCATTTAGGTTGGGGAATGGACGAAGAGTTTAGAAAATTCCACAACATTGCTCGACAAATTAGTATGCCAATTGTTAGTGAAGGCGTCTGCCTCAGATCGAATGAAGCTTATAAACAGATTACCTCAGAGAGGACATTCTGTGCAGGTAATTGCTAAATATACGATTTTTTTATAACACTTAGAAAAATCCCGTCCCAGATTACTGGATAAAAACTTGCCTGAAAAAATAATATGAGATTTCAGATTTCTGGAGCGGAAGAGTCTTAAGTAGAGAGGGCTGATCTCTAGAGTCTAGAAAATAATCGGTCTAAGAGATGAAAACCTTGAAATCGAATTACCAACCTTGAAATCGAAATTACCTTCTGAGCAAAAACGGTTGATTCCAAAGCGATTGTTTCTCCATGTTAGGTACGGTCGGATATAAAGCCTAGAAAGCAAGACAAAACTACTCTTTTCCAACGTTCTCCATGATATCATAATGAATAACCAAATAAAATAGTCGATAGTCTCAGACACTGCTTACGGAGAGAGAGTGCGAAGAATCGCTCAGTGGGGACAGCCAATTAAAGTACAATTTAAAAATTTGTACAGAATAATTTGTACGTTTTCAGGCACAGAATAATTTTCCATGGCATTTTAATTCAAGAACAAATAATTTTTTAAAAATAAATCTCCATATCAATCAACTTATTTTTCAAAATAGGAATGTATATTGTATCCAAAAGTTTGAGCTTAAATTGTGATCATTTGTGTCAAACATACCCCTGTTATTCTATCGACAATTATTAATAAAACGTTCTATATATTGACTTAAATTATTTAAATTTTCAGGAAACCGTGATGGTGTTATACCTTGTTCCGGTGATAGTGGCGGCGGTTTTATAATCAAGGTAAGGGGCAAATGGACTCTTCGGGGAATCGTTTCCGTATCACTTCGAGATACTGAAACAGGTTTCTGTGATGGAAAAAATTACGTAGTATTTTCAGATGTGCCAAAATATATTACATGGATTGCTAACGCTATAGCTTATGATAGTTAATTTTTGTATTCATTTATATTTAATATTATTTAAATTATGGCAAATACTTAAAAATACAATATTTTATGAAACTTTTGTAATAGATTTTTGAACAAGAGGTGTAATTTTAAATTAATAGAAAATACAATAATTGTGTAAAGTAGTGATACTTTTATTTGAATCCAATATATATATATACGGCAGAGTCTGAGGTTACTAATTTACTAATGGAACATAATATCTACCAAATATCCGCCTCGTGGACTTGACTTCTATAAAAGTCCTTGACTTCTTGTAAGTTCTCACTTCTCAAGTCCTTCACTTCTTATTTACAAGAAGGTAACGGGTCAATCTTTTTCATCACCTTTTCACTAATAGCAGCTTTAATATTGAGTGTTTAAACCGTTGGTGGAGTATTGGAGTAGACTACATCATTAACTCAGCCCCAAGGAAAAACGTTTAAACTTACATTTATAATGCAACTGAGGGCCTCAGTGCAATAACTCCACACTGCCAAAAGTCCAGTAAAAGCAAAAAAAAACTGATTCCAGGGCAAACATAATTCTTTTCGCTGATTTGATTCTGTTCGTTACATTTCTTGTTCAAAATTTGCCAATTCATTTACTCTCCCTTCCAATATCGTTACTCTTCCTGTGACACACGATATTGGACTGTCAGTGGAATGCTGTGAGTTCCACTAATTTAAACGCACTGTGTTCTATTCTGGAGATAGCTTTCGATAAGGTCTTAGCTTTTTCCTCCGAGACCTCTGTTATACATGGTTCTTAGCTGTAGTCCACTATGTCAGACGCTTTTGTTAAGTCTATGAACACAGCCACAAAATAATTTCTTTGTCCATCAAGTCACATATTTGCGCTAATAGACTGACAGTTGCATGTTCGAGTTAAAAGACATATTCTATTGCGCAGGTATTCCTCTAAGTTTTACTAATCAAGGCAAACATTCAATCAGGTTATCTAATCCAAACCTTGTCTATAAAACATCGATCGTTTATTTGAAGCTCACAGGGAAGAAATGAAAAGACAAGTTAATGATTTTTAAATCAAAATATCATACGTCCATCATGTACACTATGGTCGTGCCCAATCTTAGTGGGCACGATTAGGCACGACCATGACACCACGTGACCTAAATATGTATTGAGATTTGCTTTTCGTAACCTTTCTCTTAGTCTTTCTATATGCTTGGTTAGTGACGTACAAAAAATCATGATGTCGTCAAGATAAGTAAAGCATTCTTCATTTTGTATATCTCTTCAAATGTTATACATGACAAGTTGCAGGAGTATTTTTAAGATCAAATGGCATTTTCCAAAAGACGAGATTCTGCACTCAGGGTTGTTCTTTCTATGGTTTCAGATGACATTTCGAATTGGTAATAGCTTGAGGCAAACTCAAAGGTCGTATATTATTGAGAACGGCCTAATTTGTCAAGCATATCAGATACTACAGGAATCGGGTGCTTATCGTTTTATATTTTTATATAAAACGTGATATTTTTGAAAGGACGCGATTCTTAAGTTAAGGCTTGCCGCATAAACTTATATAATGACCATTTGTCGGCGTAAAACTTCCCCTTTAAAGGTTCGATATATGGACACGAACAGTTTTACTATGTACGTACAGACGGATAATATTCAGGACGCTATGAAACACAATTTACATAGATTTGATCCCGCCAATTTTTCCATCGATAACATTACAAAACAAAGCTATTTATTCCCGGTCTGATGAAAGATGAATACGCGGAGAAAATTATGAATGAGTTTGTTGGGTTGAGGGCTAAATAATATTTTCATCAAAGCGAAGATACAGTAGCAACAAAAAAAAAAGAAAAAGGGGCAAAGAAATTGGTTGTAGATTGAGAGATCCTTACTCAGAAAATACATACATTAGCTCTATCTTCGTATTATGATAAACGATATATACATATGATGGCATGACAACCTTGGCTTGGGGTGGCTGAGACATCTCATCGTTCTTTTCCTCAACTGCATTAACCTAGTATTCTGTACATATTGTATTGGAGTAGCTTGAGGTACATAATATAGCTTCATACACATATGTACCTTTTCTTTTATTCCTTTAATATAAGTCACGTTTCCCTATACAATTGTTTTTTTTTTTGCTACCAATATTATTATTAATTTTTCTCTTTCATTTCCTAACAGTTTATTTAAATTTTTTATCATCCACTTTGTTACCTTAATGTGAAAGTATATTCGTCAAGAAACTTTTGTATACTTCGTTTTGTTGCGTAACCAAACATTTTCGACAAGCTTCGGGTTATAGCTTTCTGACAAGTTTTTGATGTCTTGTTTTTTAATAATTGTTTAATTATAGCTTCTTTCACTGCTTAGGGAAATATCGAAAAATTGAACAACTTGTATATGATGAATAAGATTGGCTTGGAAACTACCATAGCTATTATTTTAAGTACTTCGCTTTTATGTTGTCTATGCAGGAACTCTGTTGCATTTTAGTCTTTCAATTATTTCCGTAATATCTTGTGAGTTTGTTGAGGTTAGAAATAATATGTGCTGACTAATATAAGCCGAATAAGAATTTTGTTTACGGAATAGACAGCAGAATATCTGGATCTTGCAGGTTCTTCAAACCTGCAGCCTCTCTTGCATTGCATCATCACATATGTAAGTATTAAAATTCATATTTCTTATATATTTCGTGTAATATATAAACTGTATAACCATGCTTGTTTAAGTATCCCATAAAAGCGGATTATTTTAATTGTTGAAACTATTATCTACTAACAGGAGACATCTAGAGGATATGATGTATGAATCGTATACTCCTAGATGGCCCCAGTTGACATTTCATGTTGTAACATTTTGGTTACGCTAACATGGGTATCCCAAGGATTGAATCCACGGCTGGCATACTCAAGGATATCCCCAAGGACCATGTATTTATATGTTCATTGCTATTTAGCTTGCTAATAGGTGGAATTATCTGGAGGAACACTAGTGGTTATACTCGTAGGTAATTCCCCGAAAACATGGTTTGGTATATTAATATGAAGTGCTTACACATAGGGGATATCTGGAGGACGGGAACCTCGTTAGGCTTTTCTATTCTTCCAAATATTCTCAAACATAATATATTTCTTGCCGGACCAGTTGGTCATAGAATGAAATTAATTCTCATTATATATATATATATATATATATATATCTTATGTATTATCTTTGTTACGTGCTCAAT
>WYDF02273011.1:0-17860 GCA_009867245.2 Adranes taylori | reverse complement strand
TTACGAAATTTTGCACTACACTGAGGTATGACAGAGCGAAGTGAGGTTATGGGTGAATGACATTTGAGACAAAGGGTAGTGAAAAGTGCACGCGCGTATTGAAGTGTGTATTGATGCAGTTGGTCGCGTAACCTCTGTGGTAGCCGTACATTCGCTGACGACAAGAACTAGACGCTTGCTAGCAAGAGGTGCATTTTCTCGTTGTCTCGTTGCCTGGTTGCTTTTTTGGCGGGAGACGTCAGATAAGATAGTATGTCGGATAACCGAAGGTCGCATAAATCAGACTACTGTAAAACAATGTCATCAGGCAGTGAACTAGACATATCAGAAACTATTTAAAAAAAGTCAGAACTATTTCTGAATATAAATGGGAAAAAATTAAACCTCCCAAGGGTTAAATTTCTATCGTACATTCACTATAAGGGAAAGACTGTACCAAAGCGATAATCCAGACCAGACCGCAAATAAGTACAACTTCTGCATCTGCATCTGTATTTTCAAATAATATCAAACTAATCTTTCAATTAATTGATGTAAAAGGAAATGTTTTTCCTTGATATCGGAGTCTATCTAACAGGCTTTAAATATTTACAAAGTTCCTATATTTTGGATGTAAAAATGAACAAAATATATTGATTTCAGTTCAAGTAAATAAACACGACCACGCAAAGAAGAAAGTCCATGTAAATGGGTCTTCATTTTCCTATTTGGTACCGTGCTCAGATGGGAAATATTGTGCAAAAAAGCTTTTATGAGCATACATGAAATTACACCTGACAGAATCTGTCGTCTTTGCTTACTTTTACGAACTGGAAAGACACCAATAGATAAGCTAGGACAAAGATTGTTACTTTAAAATTTTTGATGATCGTTTTCTTTGACATTTGGACGACCCAAAGTATATACTTGTTGCGAGTGTGAAACATTGAAACTGAAAATAAATAGCAAGCAGATAAATGATAATGCTAAACGTGTAGTAGCTACTGCTGAAAAATTACTTCATTTAAGGCGAGCACGTAATTTTTATAAAAAACTGGAAGAAATCGCAAACTTATCTAGAACAAATGAGGTGTATTGGTATTGTGCATTGATTACATGCAAAATTTACAGTTGCCTAGATGCCTATCCAGGAAATATTGTATTTAAGACAACTTGTGGTAAATGTATTTTGTATACACAATTTGCGAGATAATTGAAGGTATCGGCATCAGAGGATCCAATGAGGTTTGTTCTTTCCTCACAGATTATATTAAAAGTATATCACAGAATGCTTAATCTTTTTTCCTATGGCTGTTAGGCTCAAAATAAAACTAACACAATGGTTAGGATGTTGATGACTTTAATCTCACAGGAACGATTCACTATTTTCCTGTACGAGGTCATTCGTTCTTACCTTGTATTAGAGATTTTTCGGTCATTAAAAGGTTTATAAAGAAGTTTGAACCTAAGTACACGCTCCAAACATATGCGGAACGCATAACTACGAGGCTGGTGTGACATAAATCTAGCTTTCGATAGATCGTGTTACGTGACAACGAACGCCATATTGTTTTTGACATCTGCCATCCAACATATGACGTCTGTCAGAATTTGAAGCAAAATAAACAATTAGTTTGGTTTTTACAGCCGTCGTAAGCAAAAAACTTTTGTGTTTTGTGAAAAACGAAAAAAAAAACCAATATCGTTCACTGATTAAGTACCTTCATAAGAAAGGGAAAAGTAATGCAGAAATCAGAGCCAGCCTGGATACTGTTTACGGAGACTCTGCACCGTTGCTAGTAATAGTTAAATTTTGGAAAACTGAATTTATTTGTGGTCGTACGAGTGTTTTTGTTAATGATCACCTAGGGCCGTCTAATACTGTCACTACACCAAAAATGGCCAACAAAATCCATGATATCATTATGGCAAACCGTCGAATCAAAATCTATGAGCTAGCATAGCAAAGGGTGCAAACATATCAACTGAGCGTGTACACCCCATCATACACAAGCATTTGGTGCTGCGTTTACTCACTATGGAGCAACAACGCACACGTGTGATGGATTTAGAAAAGCTTTTGGCAAAGATAAAACGTGATCCAAAGGATTTTTTTCGTGGATAAGTTACTGTTGATGAAACGTGGGTCCATTACTACACGCCAGCATAGATTTTTCTCTCCTATCAGGACTTCATGTTCTTAGACAGACATCCCTTTCAATTACCTACACTATGTTCTACACTGATTTCTATCGCAGATTTCATATTTGACTTTCCAATTATTGGATTTTGTTGCTTCCAAAATCTGAAATCTTTTCCCTACGAAATTCATTATGTCCTCGCTGTTTGAAATCTTGTGTGATTTCAAACTCATAGTTTGTTCGTTTCTGAATCCCATTTCCTGCACATAACCCGTCCTATTATGAGGCCCCCACGGTTCTGTGTTTATACCTAAATTACCCATGGCACCTATGATGCCGACCGATGTGTCAAATAGCTTCTTTAACATTTTCTTTGACCGCGTCTTCTTGAGCGGTGTTTGGAAAATCCAGCAATTTGTCGATGTATGTTGCTAACAACAACCTTTGGTTTTCATATCTCGCTGTCAGCATTTCCGAACATTTATCATAACCGTTTCGGATATTTATAGATGCTGAATGATTTTCTTGGCTTCCTACAAAGTACGTGAATAAATATTTCACTTTTTCAACGTTTGTCAGTTTGCTCTCCTCAATGGTATATTTGTACATTTTATGGAATACAGTACAATATGGGGGAGAAGTAACAACCTCGGTAAAAAGCCAGGATCATCTGGAAGATAGCAACCTGTGAGGGCCCCGCTGTCTAGGGATACAGACAGGTCTGGTCGGCCAACCGACCCCTAAGCCGCGGTAGAACAGCTGTGCCAAAGGCTGAATGGCCACAGCATATGTAGTCACTAACAGCGAGCTCTGGAAACCAGAACGAATCCAGTTTCAATATAGTACTTACTGCGGCATGCAGGGCTCTCTCGTAGTGGCCCAAATATTTCCCTAGTTTCTCGTGGGAACAACATACATACCAAGCAGAAAACAAATGAGAGTGACGCTGCTCTGAGTGCAGCAGAAGACGAAAGTCTTTTAAACAAGACGGAAGACGATATAGAACAAGAGGGTTCCTCATCGTCGACCATCACAGAACTAGACGACCTTCTTAAAGCATTGGACAATATCCGACTAAAGGAAAGTCGCGTAAAAATGAATGGAGCCGCTAAGAAGTACTACAGACCCGGGTTCGAGTCCCGGACGGGCTAACCATTTTTTCGAGACACAAGTAATATTAATTTCATAATTTACTTTATTAGATTTTCAGTCGATATTCAAATCTTTATCAAAAGAAAAAATGTCTTTATGAAAAGAAAAATCTTAAGTTTAATAGCTTTATCAAAAGAATTTCCAAATATTTGTTCTACTTTTACAATCCTTGAACTTTAGTAGAAACTAGTACCCTAATACTTTAAAACATAACGAACGTAATTAACTTTAAGCGAGTGTTTAGCCAACCTAGCTCCTAGAGTGAACACTTGCTTACAGTTTATTACGCTCGTTGTATCGTCAAGTCTTAGTGTACTATACTATTGTTCACCAAGCAATAGATTAAAATCTGAAGGAAAAAAATCTCTTTACTGAGAAGGAAATCCTAGATGTTCTGTAAAGCTGGTATGTAGCATTCTGTAGGCCTAAAACATCTGTTGAGTTAATTAAATTAAAATATATGTTGAAAGCGCAATTGTTATGCATCAATTAAGGAAGCAACTTTTAGTAATTGATTCGTGAAAAAGAATAGAGTTTATAATAAAATACAGATGACTCGCTATAATCTGACAATTGGCAGTCCGACACGCTCGGTCGACCGACGCCACGTCGGATGACTGGGCTTGCTGTGTGCTGTGCATGCAGACACGCAAACTTGTGACTTGTGACTTGTCGCGTCAGGCCCCGTGACTCACTTTAATGCTCCTTTAATGTTGTTACTGTATATGAATACTGCTACTTTAATTTTTTAGTTCTAAAATTTGTGTTGTAAAGTGTTGTGTGATGGCAAGCACAAGTCGAATCGGTAAACGTAAGCATAAAACTTTAACTCTTACTGATAAATAGGAAATTATTAAAAGCTATGACAGTGGTGAAACATCAACTGCCGTTTCTAAAGTTTTTGATTTCGGGCAACCTACCGTTTACGACATTCTAAAAAATATTGGTAAAATAGAACAATTTATAAAAACCGTAGGAGATGACTCTAAGAGAAAAACCCTTCACATGAGCGAGCGAATACCCTCAAATTGAAGTAGCTCTATACCCTTGGTTTAACCAATAAAGAAGTTATCATGCCCCTATTTCGGGAGATATGTGAAAACAGAAAGCCATTTTTTTTTTATCATGAAATAACCAACAAAGATCATTTTTGTACCAGCGATGGTTGATTCGAAAACTTTAAGAAGCTGCATGGCATTCATTTCTTGCAGATGAACGGAGAAAAACTGCCGATGAGAAGTTTCTCAATTCATTCAAGATTTAAACGCCAAAATCACCGAAATAGACCTTATGCCCGAGTAACTGTTTAATACCGATGAAACCGGCATAAACTAATGGCAACTCCCAACAAAAACTTTTGTAACGGAGGAAGAAACAAAAGTTTCAGGAAGGAGACCTCAAAAAGAGCGTATCACGTTAATGGTGTGCGCAAATTCCGCTAGAAGCCATATGTTAAAAGTCTTAGCTGTGTGTGGGTCACTAAAGAAGTCTTTTTTAGCCTGGTTTTCCAACAATTTTGTACAAGAAGTCAAAGAACACTTAAACGGGAAAAAATCTGCCATTGAAGGCCCTTTTGTTGTTAGATAATGCTCCAGGACACGCGAACAAGGAATAATTCAGAGTTAAGATGGCTGATGGTTACATAAGAGGCTTTGTATTTGCCAAAAAATACGACTGCACTGATTCAGCCGATGGATCAAAATGTTATCAAGACTGAAAGCACATTACAAGAAGCGCCTACTGATTGATATCGTCAGCCAACCTGATGCAGACATCAATCTTGAAAAAATTTAACATCAAGGATGCCATTGTCAATGCAGCATTTGTGTGGGGTCAAGTCAAGTCTTTAAGTCTGATAAAATCTTGGGAACATATTTGGCAGAAGACCCACTCCTTCCAAAGAAAGGCGACAGAAATAACAAATCTGAAGATAACAACGATGTTACCGAGGCTACGCTTACACATTGTGATGAATTTAACATTCCAGAAGAATCTGCAGAAGACTTGAGAAGATGGGTATTAGACGATAACTTTGGTTCTGAACTGACATAGGAGGTAATCCAAGAAGTCACGACTCATGTTGTACACGACGACCCGATTGAGGAGACCACGGAGGTCAAATGCACAATCACTTGCGATGAAGTTATGTCGGCTGCAAACATTTTGATACGTTGGTATGAGGAGAAGGAACTCGACTAAGAGAACATTTTAATGTTAAAAGATATTGAAGAAAAAGCCATGACAGACTCTTAACGTAAGAAGAAACAAAAAACGATTACAGATTTTTTAAGCCGTAAATATATACATTTATATATCCGCAAATATGTACATACATATACAACTAAAATTTTCTTGCCTTAGAAATAAAAATTCAGTGTTAAAAAATCAACCTTTTGGAATTCCGATGTTTTGATAATCCGACACCCTCTCTGTCCCATAACTGTCGGATTATCGAGAGTCAACTGTACAAAGTTTTTAAAAGTAGAAGAAATGGTTTGGATGATTTTAAAGTTCTTTTGATAAAATACTAGATGTTTCGCTACCATAAAGAGCAATTAAATAAAATGATAAAAAATAATTAAATATGTATATTTGTCATATGCACTGATAATTAATAATCAAGTAACATATAAATTTAAAATAATAGTCTGCAAAGAACCTTGAAATACTTTTAATTTAAGATTAAATATAAATAGGTTTTAAATGTGATACAATATTAGACTCAATATGAGAAGTATTTGTTAAGAGATAAAAACAAATCATGGTGTAAAAGTATAAAAAATGAAAAAGGAAAATCTACTCAAAAGAATCGATGTACATTAATGAGTACTATTTTATAAGTTGCTGCACAAATAAACAAAATAAACATATTTTGTATAAATAAATATGTTCTCATTACAATATAAAATTATTATTAATTTTATATCTTTCAAAAGCTGGCATATGTACTTTTACAATCATATCAGGGGCAGTAGCAGTTTTTGAACGTCCACTACGAGGTTCATCTTTTTTGCTCCTACGACAACGCCTAAATTCGGCAACCCAGTTTTTAACCATTGAAAATGAAGGAGCGGATTCCAATGATCTTGAATCCAGCTCTGCTTTGATTTCGGTTAAACCTTTCAAATGAAAGTACTTTATCACTGTTCTCAACTCAGTTTTGTCCATTGTTTACAAAATCACACAAGGCGTTCATTTTGGCGTACTCTCAAAAACAGACTAATTGACAGATCGTTCTGTACTTTCATATTTAACCTTTTAAAGGATGATTCTACAGAATGATAAAGAAGATTCCTGGAAATTCGCGCAATTTCTGCGTTAGGCAACGTAGTTACTGAACAATGCTCGTATGTACTAATGTAGATATATGAAAGATATAGAATTCGTAAGAATATTCAATTATGAAATTTTAATTCGAAACATGTACATATTTCAAGTTCCTAACTCCAAAAAAGTGGGATTGGAAAATATCTGCCCATGTGTGTATGTATGTTCACGAATTTCTCCAGACGAATTGAATTAAAGTTGGCAAATATTTATAATAGCTTAACAATAGTAGGTATGAGAACAGATATAGCGGAAAATTCTTTATGTGCGATCTAAAAACTGTAATTACGACAGCGTAAGAAATGCTATCATCAGTGGCAGATCCTCAGTGTTCTACTTTGTGAAAACCTCATTTTTACGCCGAAATTGTCCAAAACTAATTAGATGTATTATGGAGTACTCTTCTATGCTAAAGTTGAACTTCTTGCAAGTTGAAGAGATTCTGGGAAGTTCGAAATGAAAGAGAATACCGATTATTTCAATATTGCCAAGAAAACGTCAAGTCATAGCAAACACAATTTATGATCTCCCTCCGCGAAAATTGGACACCTGGACAGCATCGGGAGATAATGAGAATACCATAATAAGAAATCAAATTGACTGTGTTACATTTAAGAAACGTTTCAGGAATGGAATTAAGAGCGTAAAAACTTATCCGAGTGCGGATGGTGATAGCGACCATAATCTGCTACTGGCCAACGTTCAGATCAAATTCAGACACGTAAAGAGGAAACCAATATCCAAAAGGCTAAATCTGAGAAGGATCTAAGAAGAAGAGTGCACACTACAAATAAATCGAATGGTTTCTGAAACATTCTAGGAGGCTGCAACAAACAACATCGAGGATGCTTCTAGAAGCTGGGAAACGGATTGTCGAGAACGAAAAACGAAAAACCAGAAAAGACTGGATCTCTCAATAGTAACTCAAAAAAAAAGATATTAATAACAAAAACCGGTCGGGGAGTGTCACAGATCATAGAATAGGAAAAGAAGAAAACTTGGCAACAATAAATAAAAAGAATGCTCTGCGATAACACAGAGGACTGAAATAACCCAAACACTATGCTATTTTTCACGAACCAATAGATAAAATCAGATTTGCAACAGTCTTTATATGGAGAAGGAAAGCCTAAATGTTCCGTAAATCTGGTATGTGCTTCGTACCGGCATAAAATATCTGATGAGCAACATAAATTAAAATGTTGACAACAGACTTGCTAGGCATCAATTAAGCAAACAACTTCGTCTATTGTTTTGTGGAATAGAGTTTAGTAGCGAAAATTTGGAAATCTTAAAATCCGCCATATAATCGTAGAATACGCCATATAATCGGCAAAGAAAAAAAAAACAACAAAAAACTCCTGGCCCCAATGAAATTTTCATAGAATTTCTGAGAATTCTAGATGAGGAAAATCTGATTCAACTAACAAGATTTTTCAATCAAATATATATATGGAAGCACAAGCCCCAGAAGAATGGCTCAAGTTAATATATCCTACTAAAAATTATAGAAAACAGAATTTACAAACTGAACAGTTAGACAAAACACAATTTAATATCAGATGCGAAATTGAAACCAGAGATGGCTCTATAAGCAATGACAGTTCTACTTCAAGATCAATTGGAAGAATCAATTTGGGAAGATCAATATCGACCACAATGATATTAACTCCTTAAAGAACATCTATTACAACCAAACAGCTATAGTAAGAATAAATGAAGATGAAACCAATGAAGCCGGAATACAGAAAGGCGTCAGACAGGTGTATTGTAACCACGGGTCTTCAATATGTACTCTCAAGTTATATTCCAAAGAGCTCTATGGAATAGAAATGAAGGCGTAAAAATTGAAGGCGTGGTGATAAACAATATAAGATTTGCTGAGGTACTGCTATTTTAGCGGGAAGCATAGATGATCTACAAAATCTGGTAGATAGTGTCAACAAAGAAAGTCAAGCAATCTGATTAACAATTAATATTAGAAAAACAAAATACATGGTCGTATCAAAAAAGCAACGCGTCTTATTCTTAAACGGATGGACCTAAAACGAGTTAACAAATATAAATACCCAGGTGCTGCAATCAACTCACAATTGTACTAGGATCAAGAAATTAAAATAAGGATCGAAATAGTTAGGAAAGGTTTAATAAAATATGCAACGATGCTTACTAACAAAATACTGAACAATTTAATTTGATTAATATTCTAGAATGCTAGGTCTGGTCTTTATTGTTGTATGGAATAGAGTCCGCACGAAAAGCTCAACTGAAGCAATTGAAGCATTCGAAATGTGGCTCTTGTGGATCCCTTGGACGCCAAAATTATAAAAAAGGAAGTATTAAGACGCATCGCTCACGGAGGAAAACTTATGACCATAGTTAAAGACCTCGTACCTAGGGCACTTACTTCGGATTAAAAGTAGGCATTATTACATACCATCATGTAAGGAAGAATCGACGGGAGTAAAGGAGTAAACCAACATATATAGAACAAATAATCCACGTAGCAAGAGATAGAGAAGCTTTCAAATGTATGATCGCCAATCTTCGTTGGAAGACGCCATGTATAGAAGAAGAAGTGCGGTTATTTAGGATTTACATAAATTAACGCTTGGAGATTGGAGCGTTCAAATAGCAAAAGGAAATTAATGAATGTCTTCCCCTTAATGCAAAAGAATATTTGTATTGCTATTAAAAGTGATGATAATGTATTAAATCAGAAGTTATACACAATAAGATTTTTGCAGAGCGATGAAATTGAACACAGGATCTGCATCTACGATTTTTTTTTAAATAATTGATTAGTTTCTTTATTTTGGGCAAAGAATCGATTACTTTCCATGTAAATTTCAAGTCCAGGTAGATACAATAATATAAATAAAGAAAACTTAAAGGAATTTAATTATTAATTATAATTATTTGTGGCATTATGTTATAGGAAAATTATGTTATCGAAATTTATCAGGTCATATATTCATTCAAAAACAACAAAAATCATCATTACTTGTTTCTTTTGTAGGTTTTAGTAATTTTTGCATTTAATTTAGTAAAAGGATTTTCAAGTTATACAAATTGATGCCTTTTCAGTAAGCATTATTAAATATTTTTCTTGGTCTGCGTTTTATAGTTATAATCCAGGATCTGGGCGCCCTGCAGCAGACTAAAACTATTAATGATAATGAAAAAATAATGAAGGAAAATTTGAATATAATTTGTGGAAACATTAAGGAAAACAACTACTTTATATGTAACGTCTTATAGAAAAGAGCGAAACGCGAAGGATGATAACAAAAATAATTAATTAATTTGGTAGATCCAAAACAGATGCGAATAAACTAATAAACAGTTACTGGCGGAAACGAGTAGATAGAAGCAGAAGTAAAGAAACAGCAATAATAGAGAGAATGTAAGTTGGGGTCCACATGTTGATCAAATTAAAGCCAGGTGTTCCAAAACTCCATTTATTGAAATGGAGTCCAGTAAATGCCTCTTCGGCATATTTCGGGGAGACAATTACCCCTTCTTCAGAAACTTTAACACGCTGCTCTATTATAGCACAATCTTGTAACATCACTATGTAGATTTGGAATAAACTAATATTATGGCTTTAAGTTATCATTATGATTGAAATTTATTGATTGAAGCTTTTGATTTTTGCAAACAATTGTTTGGCGTCACCATGGGGGCACAATGAAACGTTCTTAAATAAGTTTTGGAGTCTTGGAGTTTTAGAACACTTGGTTTTAATTTGATCAGAAAAAGAAAAGCTCTTAAGAAAAAATACAGCTTATTTAAGATGTATAAATAGATTAGATTAAGCCTCAGCTCAGGTAAGAGCATGAAGAATTAAGAAGTCTCAACAATCTGGTTAATATAGAGAGCTAAAACGAAGGAAAGAATATTTACAACTGCGGTCTTCAACAATTCAAATCACTACAACGGCAACAGTTATATCAGCCATTAAAATACAAAACATAAGCAAAGCCATTGATGTACATAGAATCTATGCAAAAATCTTTATTCTGATAGTACAAAAAGGTTTAGGTTTTAAACTTTGACCACACTGTTTAACGCTATCTATGATATCGTCAGGTAAAATATCGTCAGATTGTCTTAACTACAGAAGCAAAGAGCCTACTACCGAACAGATACCTGAAATTATCCAGGAGGAACTACGCAGAGCAGCCAAGAGACCAAGCAGCGGCAAGGCTCCGGGATCGGACTGGATTGCAAACCAAATCCCTAGAATAACATTAGCCTGTGCACCTAGGATGTTATTAAATCTATACGGTAGATGCCTTAGCGAAGGAAAAATGGCAACATCTGAAAAGTTGCGCTGTTAGTACTTATTCCAAAGCAGAAGATAGGGGAAGTTACATTAAGATATTTTAGGCCTATATGTCTACTCAATACTCTAGGCAAAATATTAGAAACTATCATGCTCGCTAGGTTATTAGTCACGCTGGGGACTTTCTAGGGTTCTCTAGCAGACAATTTGGCTTTAGCAAAAGCAAATCGACTATCGACGTGCTACTTAAAGTACGCGAAACAGCCGAAAGATCAAATCAAGGAAGTAGGAGAACGCGCCATCTGTGCGCCGCTATAATGCTAGATATATGAAACGCTTTTACCTTCGCGTCCTGGAGATGTATCTTGGAATCACTGAGGTTCAAAAATTTCCCTAAATATCTGCACAAAATAGTACGAGAGTATTTCAAACATCAACACTTCAAGGACTACGGCAATGGAAAGTTAGCCAAAATGAAACTTTCAAGCGGTGTTCCACAACGATCAGTCATTGGACCCACCTTGTGGAATATCATGTATGATAGACCGCTCGAAATAAGACTACCACATGGAGCGACCATTATAGGATTTGCAGATGTTGTGGCTGTAATTGTAAGTGCAAAAGAGTCAACCCAACTGGAGTACAAAGCCAAAAAGTGTCTCAAAATAGTAAGCGACTGGATGAAAGCAAACTCATTAAATATGGCTCCAGAAAAAAAACCGAAGCTTGTTGCTGATTTGTAAGTAGTCACGTGACTGGTTCAGTACCGTAGTACAAAGGGTATAAAAACCAGAAACTGAATCAGTCACTTGACTACTGACAAATCAGCAATAATATGAAACATATAACGAATATGTTGCTCTGCTGTGTGAACGGAATATACACCCTCTGTTGAGGATCATGTGGTTAAATTCACACAAAAATTGAAATACCTTAGCGTTGTTCTCGATCGTAGTCTGAAGTACAGTTATCACATAAAGGCAGTGGCAAAAAACAGCGACCACACGAGCATTAGCTCTGTGAACATACACCGCGACTTCACGACTTCTGCCGAGAGCATCGCGCCGAAACCACCGCGACTTATGCCGAGAGTCAGAGGACCCAGTACTGCGAAAAGGAAGCTCTTGTGCTCGGTAGTGCAGTCAACGTTTGTGTATGCGGCGCCAGTATGGGCGCCGCCCATACTCTCTGTGTCATTTCGGACATACCTCCGATTAATCTCTTTGTTCATGAAAGAGAGGAGTGCCAATAGACTTAGGACATATTAAGTGAGCGCCAGAAACAAGTCACTTACAAAATGGTAGAACAAATGGACATTTTCAGAACGTGCTTGATGGATAAACATCCTAATACCGGAAATGAAACCCTGGGTTTCAAGAAGCCATGGCGAGCTAAATTTCTGGGTTACCCAGCGCTTGACTGGTCACTGGTGTTTTTCTTCATTTCGAGCATGTATTGGAAAATGGAGTCCGCTGAATGCGAACATTGCGAACAAACAAACAACGATGTCTACCACACTCTTTGTTTGCAGCGCCTGGGAGCAGAAGCGCATGGATCTAGAAGGGTCTAAAGAAAAGAAACTCCTGTAACATAATTTCGATCATGTTATAAACACCAGACAAATAGCAACTAATCTCCAACTTCATGGCGGACATAATGAAAACGAAGCAGGAAATTGATCTAAGAAGAAGACGTGTTTAAATGAACTCTAAATGACTAAACTGAAGAATGCCCAAGAGCCATTCGGACTCAAGAAAAATAGGAGGGCTGATCCACCAAGTAATTGGGATGGGACGTGGGAACAGGACAAGATACCTGAACGGAGGCAGTCATGAGTAAATGAGTAAACGGGGCGGCAGTAGCTTCCGGTGTCGCACGGGTCAATTGCAATGAGCGTGCTCATCTTACACCCACACGAAAAGGACTGCCTTAACTCAGTTTTTAATGCATAAGAAAGTCAAAGTCGCTTATTGTAAAAACTACAGAGAATTGACGGAAATGTTAATAGATAGCTGGGACCTATATTATTGAAGTCTATTAGTATTCCAGTTCTCATATGTATAGATGGATTAAGTATTTTTCTGAATAAGTAATAGTATCGAGTCGCATTTGCTTTTTAATTCTTATTTAGAAAATATAAAACGTGATACAATAATCTCAGACAACACAATTTTAATAGCTGCAAGTTTCCCAGCATATAAACTGATATGGACCGCATTATTAAGAGTAGCCAGTGCTTTGACCAACTTGTAAACGTTAGTAAAACCAAACTAATAAATTGGCTTGACAAACAATTAAATATATTACAATACCTGAGATCTGTCCTAAATAATTAAAGGAACCAAACCCTATCAGATACGATATCAATTTTTAGCTCCAAGTTGCTAACTTCATCCTATATATTCCACAGATGGAATCGCTGAACTCACAAGACGGGTATGAAGAAATAGCCGTTTTTATACAAATGCAGACAAATTTATGCAAAGGGATAAAATTCTCCCTATCTCCCACTAATCGCAAAAAGTATTGATTATAATTTGTACTTAATTACCCAAACTTAGCTAGTTGAATTAAAATTTATTAAAACTAATAATTTATTTGAAAAAAATTAGAAATAACTAATTAATAATTATATTTATAAAATTACTCACTTTTTATAGGAGAGACATCTTCTACTTTATTTGAAATTGTTGTCTCATTGTTCAAAATTTCAATTAAAGTAGTGCTATCCAGGTTTGTTAAAGTAGTCGCTCCATTTGTTGGCAAACTAGTTACTGATAAAATCTCGTTCCCTATTATCTGTTCAAGACTAGAAATATTTTTAATTTCAGATGAATCCGTAGATTTTTCATATTCAGTTGTAGTCGGTTCAATTGTAGTGGGCTTGAAAGAAGAATTTGGTATTTTTAATGGAGGTGTTGTAACATTAAAACTTGAAGTTTTTGTGGGTTGAGTTTTTGCAGCTGAAGGTTCTGTAGTTGGCTTAGTTATGACTGTAGGTGTAGTTTTCGATGACGGTTTAGGACTTTTTGTTGGGATTTTTGAAGGTTTAGGTTTTGTTATAGGTTTATAAATTAAAGTGATATTACTTGATGGTGATGAAGTGGTTTTAGTTTTAATGGAAGTGGTTATATTTCCTTTGAAAGGATTTTGTGTTGGTTTTAATTTTGTAGGTGATGGCTTTTTACTAACTTTGGATGTTTCTGTGGGATGTGTTGTAAAAGTTTGTACAGTTGGCGGTCTTACAGGACTATATGTTGTTGTTTCTTCATTATTTAAATATTGAAATGTTAATAATTGACCTGATGTTGTTAACTTAGATACATCACTTGTTTTTGTAGTAGTTTCTGTAATTTTTACGCTGGTTGACGTAATTGGCTTTTTAATGTCTAAGGTAGTTAAAGGTTTAGTGCTAATTTGTTCAGTGCTTGATTGGATTCTTTCAGTTAACAAACTGAAATTACTTGTTGATATTGATACATCCGCTGGATTCTCAGAACTACTAGAAATAAGCGAGCTGGATGTAGTTGGTGTCGTACTCGTCCTATTTGGAGGCTTTCGAGAAGGTAATATGGCTGCTTCTATTGTATTATCGAATATTTCGTGCTTTTCTTCGATGAGACAACATGAACCAAAGTAAAACCTGTCAATGCAAGTTCCTAAGTGTGTACCATTAGCCTTCAAACAATCGATTGCGAACATACATACGCCATTTTGATTTGTTTTCTTTGATATACATGGCAAGTTTCTAATATTCCTACCACTTGTACCTAAAACAAAAATATATAATTAATAGCATTTTGCAATTTCCTTGATCAGGTAAGGTTTTAACGATTGTAAGAAATAGTTACTGAGAAGTTAAAAGTATCCCTAAATGAAGTAACCCTTCATAATAAATAAATAAAAATTACTAATTAATCCGTACCTAAAAAGATTAAATGTATAAACAAATATTATTATTGCTGTCACTGGTAGATAAAAGGTGTTTTGTATTAAATAGATAAACAAATATGATTTCTGCTGATGTTGTAAGTTGATCAAACGCATTTTGCTATACCGATGTTATTGTTATGAATAAACACATCGCTAAGTGTACGAGTGAGAGTAGGGGAATTAGTTGAACGCCGACGGTTAGAGACCGCCACGGGAATAATAAATAATATGTGTTGGCTGCTCATCGCTGCTACTGGTACCACAAAGACTGCATTCTACTGTAACGTGTGAAGTAATACAGAGAGTAGAATTGTGCGTTACGTCGCCACCTAGAATAGGATTAAGACAGAGATTTCAATACGATTGTGTGAGGGAGACCGTATAAGGAAATCAAATGTCGTGTGGTTGACTACACATCGACCTGTATAACAGAGCAAACGTTGAGTGACGGTTGCCATCTATAAATAGCGAGATTTTGAATAGAAATATTCAGCTCCAATTTTGAGAACTCAAAAAGAAGCCGTCCAGCTGCAGCCAGCCAAGTCAAGACAATGGGCAGAGCGACAGTAGTCGAGATATAATACATTCGGTGGGCGATTTTATACACCATACACCATTCTATTTATCATAATATATAATTCTGAGTAGGTTTGTTTCTCTTCTACAACTAGAGTGTAAACGTCAGTGCGCATCACGGTGTGTTGTAGTCACTCAGCAACAGTAACATCAGTGTCCAACACGGTGTTACGCGCTTATTGTGCTTGTTTCATACCTTGCTAGAGTATATACTTCTGGCTAGTGCACATCATAGTTGGTTGTAGTCACTCGACAATGGTAACATCTGTGCTCATCACGGTGTTACGCATCATCTATCCCGTATCTCCTACTATGGTGTATACTTGTAGTCAGTCCGCATCTAGGTTAATTGTAGTCACTCGGCAACAGTGACACTAGTGCGCATTACGGTGTTACGCGCCTTAGTAGACTCCTAAAGTTCCTACTTTTTCAGTTATTGATATGTGTGTTTAGTTTTAGCAGTTAGAATGATTTTTCAACTGCCTACAAGAACGAGAAGCTCTGGGCTACTCACGTATTCGTAGCGACTCGTGCCCCCCCCGTAAGGTTCTGAGGACCGGAGGCACAACAAAATCAGGTTTCAATGTGCGGTCTCACGTTAAACTGTCGCTAGGACTCTACATTAGCAAGCGTCGCGAGCGAGAGTGTTACACTACAATAATTTAATTTATACTAGTAGAAAGTTGTAAAGAATCATTTTCATATTGTGTTCCTAGTAGAAAACATATTATTTTAATTAGGTACATTCAAACATTTATTAGAAGGAGTATGTCAAAAAAATTGAAAACGAGCACAGAAATAAGGATACGAGAGATCTATTTTACCAATCTTTGTGATAACATAGAAGTTATCACAAAGATTGGCAAAATACGAAAACAGTGGGAAAAATCTAGTCAGTTGCATTTCTACGACTATCAAAATACCCTCCCCAAGATCCCAGTATAAACAATTGGGATTCGTAAAAAATTAGAGTAGCCTTGAACAATTCAAACGAAGAAAGTCTACAGGAGTTGATGGAATTGAATTCGAAATGATCATGATAATGACGCTATCAAACTACTACATATTTTATGCAACAAAATCTGGAGAAAGAGTATCCTATTGCATGATCTACTGATCAATTGGGAAAATAAATTAAACATCTACCGCAATTGTGGCACCTGGCAAGAATATTAGAAATAAAAAGCATTTGAATGAAACAAGAAATTAAACTTGAATAACTAAGAATTAGACTTAAAATTAGAGATGGTTAAATTTACCAATATGCCCCTAATTATTTAAATATGTAATTTAATAATTCTTTTATAAAATTAATTGGTTTAGACAACTGCGCAATCTAGTGAGATATGTTGCAGTAACTCATGGAAATTAAGATTAGATTAAAATAAGACGCGAGGTAATAACGCTAAAAATTAACTCGTTTATTTCTACTAATAATTAAGGATAAAGTTAAAAATAATAAAAATCACGTCTGTGTATCTCAAGATTGGTATCTCGGTTATTAGAAGACATACAACTACGGTTAAATGGGGAATGTTTTGCGGAATTCAATACTCGTGATAAACCTCATTTCAAATTAATCCTAGCTTTTTCGATTGGAAAAACCAAAAATTTCTTGATTTCAATTTTCCTGAATAACTCGATTACACATAATGCGACCTCTTCTAAAGTTTTACAATATTTATACACTTTTGTAAGACGAATTTTTGTACGCAAACAGATATCTCAGATTGTCATTTGTATTCATGTTATTAGTACTATCTTTTGTTTTTCATATGGCAGCCATATTGGATTTTTGGTTAGTTAGGTAGTTTATAAAAAGACCTTTTCAACGATATATACGATACCCCAAATAAATTATTTATAACGAAGATATTCATGAGACAAAAAGAAACTAATATATTTTAGTGAAATCTAAATTATATAAATTTTATTGAAATTTTTCTATGTTCATCCTTGCTTGAACATATTGCCGCTCTCACAGTAACAGGATTTCATTACACGCACAGATCGTCTCCAACGAAACTATGTTGAATCTGGCTGCACTACTTCTTAATTATACCTTTGTGCCCGACTCGGCCATTGGCAGAATGATGTGGATTCTGGCGGGTCATTGAATCTTCTCTGGATTGGTAACGATTGACTGCGTGATGGTGAGTTCACTGGCTTGTACTGCTGCCTTTCCGTTGATTGTTTCTCTCCACCATACACCCGTTAAAATATCTCATTGAACATCTGGCTGAAGCCAGTTTTGTTATTGCCTGGAATATTGCTCGTGCAAAACTCCCGTATGGAGAGGGAGAGTTTATTAAAAAAACCTTGGATGATGTACTTAAAGTTATAGATCCAAATAATGCAGTATTGCAAATTCCCATCTCGAGACACTTAACCGAACGACGCATAACTGCAATTAATACATCTCTTGAATATAATTTAAAAAATGATTTGAAGAACTGTATTGCAT
>WYDF02273000.1:0-17862 GCA_009867245.2 Adranes taylori | reverse complement strand
ATAGCTAAAATCTGATGTCCAACTACCGATGATTTTCATTTTGATATTATATGAAACTGGACAAGAGCATTTTATTTTATTATGTATAAAGTACTAGTAATTGATTTTCTATGGATATTTCTACGTTAATGTATACTTGTTTGAAAGTTTCAAATCTCAAAAAACTATGGTAGTTTTAGGAGAAATGGTTTAATTGTAATATATGTTTAATGTTTAATTTGTTTCAATGACCGCGAATACGAAAAAATGACTTGTTTTGTACACAAGTCATTTTTTCACAGCAGATATTTCGGCTATTGTTAGAGATATAACAAAATCTTATAGAAGAACATTTGTTCTACATTTAATTTGCTATTATCTGTCATAACAAAAAAAAAACAGTTGAGCATCAAATGAATTAGATTTAAGAAATACATTCAAAATTGAACAAAGCGGGCTAATTCTATATTGCTTGTAATCACTTGGCTCGATGATAGCAGTTTTTTTATTAACTACCTGAAGGAAATTAAATTACTATTGGTAATAAAGTGGAGTAATTATTAGGGTGTTCAAAATTTTAAATAGAATGTCAAGAATTGGGACAATAAATTTTAAAAATATTTGCTGCAATTGTGGCAGCTTGGAAGAATGTTAGAATAAACAATTGAAATGAATTAAACAAGAACTTGAACTTGAATAATTATTAATAATTTTAACTCTAAGTTAGGACTTGTTGAAGTTACCGATATGCCCTTAGTTATTTGAATATTTAATTAAATAAAAATTAATTAAACTGTTTTAGAGCACTGCCTAATCTTTTGAGAGTTACTATAGTAAGTCAGGGAGATTAAAATTAGGTACAATAAGACGCGTGGTATTTAATAATAACTCTAAAATTTTAACTTGTTTTCTTTTCCTACTGTTTTCGTAACTCTAGTAACATATATAGAAAATGAATAAAAGAAAATAGAAAACAAGTGTGATAAAAGTTTAAACAATTAAGCTCACGTAGGTTAGTTCAATGAATGCGATGGTACATATCTACATGTTTTGTCAATAAATTAATATAAAAGTACAACTAGATGTGAGCATTTGCGATTACTATTTTATGCCTTATAAAAGGGAGCCATGTCTGATGAACTTGCGATATCATCAATATTGCTATTTATGTATTGATTTGTAATCAATGCAATGACTTTGACATCTAATTCTAAATTAATTTACCTACATTTAAAAATAATACAATACTCGTATAATATATTTTAATAAAAATTGATTTCAACTGAATCTTGCTTCTTACTTTGCGCCCGACTCGGCCATCTACGGAATCGTGTGAATTCCGACGGGTCACTGAATCTCCTGTCCTGCATGTGCAATGCTCGGCTCTGCCATATGCGTGATGGTGATGTTATCGGCTTGTGATGCTGCATTACCTTTGCTCGTTTTATTCATATCGAAATATCTATTTTAGTTCCTTCGTTGTCGCCATAGCGATTTGGAATGCTGCGTCTTTTCTTGGGTTTTCTCTATAAAGTCTTTGCATTGATTTGCACCTTGTTGACTCCCTGCTGCCAACCGTGTGGTACTTCGAGCGTATGTGTAGCGGGATCACTGGATTGCATTTGCATGTAATCGTGCCTTTTCTATTCGTCCATTGAATTATTGATTGTATCGCTTTTGATTCTGGCCTTTATTGTCCCAAATCGTTTTACCGTTCTTCTAGTTTTGTTGATTCAAATTCTTCTTTAAACTGGATATTCTTCTTATCTAATCTTAACTTTCGTTTATGCTGCTAGCATTTTTCCTCCAATCCTCATTTTGTTTGTTGCTGATCTCATCGACTTATGTTTGTTTTTTCTACCGTCAGCTCACGTGTGCTACCATGCTACAGGTTGCATTTTCTGACGCCAGTTTTTTGTTGTGTTGTTTTCTCTGGCCGTCTTCTATCCATTGTAGTGTGGAGCTGCACGGGAGAAAGCGGGTCCAGCCGTCAGTCTGCTTCTTTGCCCCGGCCTCTTGTTCTACTTCCGAAGTTGTATCTTCGTTCTTGTTAGTATTATCTAACCTGTTACATACTGATCTTTTGGGACTGAGGTTCCCTATTCTCATAATTTGTTATTGGTTGATATGGTTTAGGCAATAATAATGTCTTTTTTAGAATGTTTCAAACACCCTGAACATAGTTGTTTTTCTTAAATTTTATTTATGCTTTCATGTATTGACAATCCCTTGAAACTCCAATATTCATATATTTGATGACCACCGTTGCAAATTGTACATTTCATTATTCTTTTGGATCCTATTATCACCAGCGATTTGAATCTTTTTTCTAAAAACCTAATATATCTTCAAATTCCTGTATTTCATGAGAATCCTGCAGGCTTTGCTCAAATAGTCTATTTGTACCTGAATCCCATTTACGACATATAACTCTACACATAAATGGACTCCATGATTTCGTTTTTATTTCTAAGTTGCTTATTGTTTGTAGACTTTATGTCGTAGTATCATGTAACCTTTTCGTAATGTCTTTTTAAAATTAACCAACACGCCTCATAATTATTTTCCGATATTGGCATATGTTAGATTAATCTTCTAGGTTCAACAGCAAGATACGTGGTTAAATATTTCATCTTCTTTGCATTCCTCAGGGACAAGCTCTCAAGAATAGTTTTCTTGAAAATATCATGGAACAGTTTTCATATTTCCCGTCAAATTTTGGAATCGTTAGCTGTGATAATTTCACGTTGTTTTCCTCTTTGAGGTTGAACCCTTTTTCCTTGATGCTTTCCTCCAATATTCTAGTCAACTCTTCATATTTTTGTTGTACTCCCATTGGCTAGAAATGTCTTTCCATTGTCTTTTCCGTAGTTCTTTCTATGTTGCCGATCACTTCATAAAATATCTGAACTTTCTTCTCGACTTCCTTCTTCAATGTTGTAATTTTGTTCCTTACCAACCAGTGAGCCGTTTGTTTCTTCCACGATAGCGTCTGTCCTTTTACAAATTTTTATTTACTTGTCCGAGGCACTGAATTTAGAGATTCGAATGACCATGAACAATTGGAAGAATAAATTTTAAAATCTACCGCAATTGTGGCTGCTTGGAAGAATGTTAGAATAAATAATTGAATTATACAAGAAATCAAACTTAAATAATTGATTAATTATTTTAACTTGAAATTAGGGCTGGTTTAAGTAACCAATATGCCCTTAATTTTTTTGAATATTTTATTTAATAAAAATTAATTAAATTAATTTAGAGCACTGCGTAATCTATTGAGATATACTGCAGTAACTCATGGAGATTAAAATTAGGTAAATACTAAGGCGCTTGGTAGTTAATAATAACGCTAAACATAAGTCGTTTATTTCCTACAAATCTAGTAACATATATACAAAATGAATCAGAGAAAAAATAAAACAGATTTGTGAAAACTTTAAACAATGAAGCTCACGTAGTAATAAAAAATGTTTAGCTTCAAAACTTTTTAAAAGAAAATTATACATAATAAAAAGTTCAATGACATTCAAATAATTGTGTGGCTAAATCATGTCTAGATGTTTTGTAAATTAAGTAAAACATTAATTCAGCTAGTCGTGAGCATTTGAAAATACTATGTTATATTCACTATAATATAATATATTTTAATAAAAATCGATATCAGAAAATTTCTTCAGGAACTTTCCCCTGTGTTTATTCATATAGAATGTGTCCAATTTTATTGAGTATTCGCAAACTGTAAAAATCAACTTTACAATAATATATCACATCCATCTCATACTTATCTACTCAATTAACAACATAAATCGATAATTAAATAACAAAGGCACACTTACGAGAATTGAAGACATCATTTTGACAACGTTTCGCCGCCTCTATTTTGCTAATCTATTTGCATTTGTTATAAGGATTATATCGTTAAAAGGATTTTTACAGTTGTAAAAGTACCTAATAAAATTGGACACGTTCTATTTTGAATCCATTTGTTAAATGTAATCTATTTGATGCTCAATCGTTTTTTTTTCTACAGCAAATAGTAGAAAATTAAATATAGAACAACTTTCTTCTATAACATTTTGTCATATCTTTAACAATAAGCACGATATCTGCTATGACAGCTAAAATCAAACACACTGTATATTTTATTTTCAACATAAAATGTTTTACTTCAATGTTTTTTAATTAAAGTTTTCATTACTTCTATGTTTAAATATTATTTTTATTTCTTCAAACATAAGCTGTAATCATCATTATTATAAAACTAAAATAACTGTCTCGGAAAGTTTAAAATTATTATAAAATCTGAAGCCAAGAAAATAATTATTGCACTGAAGTCAATATAATATGTAGCACAGAAAAATAGTGAGATTTTGCAAGCTAAATCATTTTCTATAGCTTTTAAATTATTAACAGTTGACTATCAAGAAATATCCTGTATTGAATATCGTTTTAACACTTATTTTTTAAGCACTTGTAAATTTTGGAAACATGATAATATCAAATTCTAAGAGTAATTTTACATTGTCTAGTTATTTAACATTTATTTAACGTACATCATTGGTATTGAAAATAATTTCATTATCATTATTTACTTTTTTCAATTAACTTATTTAAGACCATTAACTTATTTATTATAATTGTTGTTATTTTGTATTTTATAATTTTTTATTTAATATTTAATTGTCTTGTATCCATAATTTATTTTATTTGTTTTCATATTTGTATTTATAACGAAGTGTTGTTTCTTCATCGACCTTAAAGCTATGAGTTTAACATTTTCGAACATAAAAATATACGATGTAAGATCAAATAATACGCGGAATTATCATTTATCTCGAATAATCTTTATTTATTTCTCAATGTTTGCTTTAGCTATTCTGTCTTGTTCTCGTGAATATCGTCCTGTCATGGTCTTTTTTATCTTCGGGAATAGAAAAAAGTCACACGAAGTGTGTGCTGATGCATTATCGTAGTACAATCGCCACAAAGTCAAACATTTGTTTTGCTGATTGCTTCACGTAAATGGCTTAAAACTTCTAGGTAGAACTCTTTGTTGACCGTATGATATGGTGGCTAAAATTTATGGCACACCATGCTATAGTGTTGATGCTATGAGTGTAGAGCAGCTGCACATTCAAGAGAAATTAGTGAGGTTTTATTTGCTCTTGGCTCTTCAGAAAACTTCAAAACAGGGCGATTGGGCTTTAGTTCGACGTCATATCTATACGCCCATGTTTCCTCGCCAGTTAAGTAATTCTGGACTGTCGTTAAAATCATTAAGCGGCTCCTGAGTAGCGTCAATTCGACACTGCTTTTGATCGAAATTCAACAATTTGGTAACAAATTTTGCAGCCGCTTGTCTCATACCCGAAACATCTAGCTTAACATGAGCCAAATGAAATGTCAACATCATTCATAGTAATTCGGGGTTTGTCCATAACTATTTTCTTCACCTCTTCATTGTTATTAGCAGTTTTTGATGTCTTAGGACACCCGTCATCATCAACATCATTGCGGCCCTCTTGGAAACGGTTGTGGCACTTATAAATGCTTGTTTTATTTATAGAAGAATTACCAAAAGCATTTAACATGCTCAGCACTGTGCTGCACTTTATTTCATTCTGAACACAAAACTGAATGCAAATTCTTTGTTCCATTTTTCTCACAAGTGAAAGATCGGCGCGACTCCAAAACACTGGAGTGTTTCATCGCAATAAAATATTTTGGATCAATTTTTGTGCAATATTCTGAAAAATAAATTATAAACAGAAACTAAAGTAGCGTAAATGCTAAGGTGTTGGACTATTCAGCTTAAAGATTACATCCCTAACGTTACATTAGGGTTAGGTTAAAGTTATGTTAGGGTTATGTCGGGGATATGTTAGGGTTAAGTTAGGTCATGCCAAATTAGTTTATATTTATTCCGCGTTTAGGTTAGTTTATATTAGGTTAGTTTGAATCTACAAATTGTCAGCAAAAATTTACCAACAAAAGCAAGTTTGATAGTCCATGTAAAATTGCGTGAATCCAAAATATTTTACTGCGATGGAACACTCGTCAAGACACAAGTAAACTCATTGACAGCTAGCAATAAACTAAATTATCAATATGGTTGTAGTTGTCAACATACGTTTGGGGAAGTATCTACCACGAAAACAACCACGAAAGCAGTTGGACTTCTACAATCCGCGAAATTTAAAAATTCCGCTTATTATCTGATCATATTTCGTATACCACTTTACAGAGCGCATAATGTATTTCGTTACTTTGAAGAAAGACTTCAAATTTCCAGTTTAATCTGAGGCAATTCGATGCAAATGTTTTAATTTTAGCATCACTGAGTCAACGGAATTATGTCTAGATATTATACATTTGTTTCTTTAGGCTTAAAAGATGTGCCCGGCCTTCTTGGCTGTTGTCCTATAAATACAAGTGCTTTTCAAAGATACTACTTTCAGATTAGCACAGATCTGTCAGTCAAAGTTGCTGTTTTAATCCTACCTAGTAGCTGCTTTAGATTATTGGAAGCTGATTATCGTTATTCAGCCAATCCGCTTTGAGACCTGTTGCAAAGCCGCGTTGATTATTAATTATCGTTATAAGAGCACCCATAATTTTCTCTATATGAAGAGAATTCCTATAATTTCGAATATTTCTACAGTCTGTTTTAAGTGATATGATAAAGTTTGCTTCCATTTGTTTAGAAATATGATGGTGATTGATAAATTAAATAAAATTTTAATGGATAAACATAATAAGCGCTTACTTATTGCTAACTTAAAAATAAATGGTCCCGTAATACTTCTGGTAACCCCACAAAGTAATTTCCTTAAATTTACCCCACTGCAGGGATAATATAAACTTTGGTTAATTTTGCTGTAAACGATTTGATATTCTCCTAAAAGACTTTAGAATTTGAATTAAATTGCTAATATTTAAATTTAGCATAATTTAACTAATATTTAATTTAGCTTTTTATAATAAACCAAATTATGTAAATAGTATGATTTCAATGACTAGAATTAAACAATTTACTTGCTTTGTGTTTAATGTGAGTAAAAATTTTATAAACACAAAAAAACTTAAAATATTTATTAAAAATTACAAATCATTAATTAACTGTTAATGATTATATGTTTTTGTTAGTGTAGATAACTCTAAATTTACTTAGTGTTAAGGTAAATGTCTTTGTAAATAAAATTAATTAAATGTAAATAAATATTTAATTAAGAAAATTTTGAATATTATTGTTGCCCCCCCCACCCCTTGACTATCTCTTTATTAGAAATTCAATAATTATACTAAGTTCACATTTGATTCACAACTTCAGTCATTAATTTCAACAAGACATTGCTTTTTTCAAGGACGTTGTTTAAGTACCACCCTTCATTAACAAGGGTTATTTAGAAAAATATAAAATATTGTTTTTAGAATAGATAGTATTGAATTTCATTAGCCTACTTTTCGTAACTGACCAATGTGATCTCGAGTTTGTGAAAGATTGACCTAGAAATATTGTAAAACATTTAAGGCGTTTCGTACACGAAGAGTGTATGTCAAAAATTTCTATTATTTTTTGTACAACTGAACTTATAAGTCAAATAATTTTTAAATATTACGTGAAAAGAATGATACTTTACATTATCGTTTGCTATGTTCTTTTTACAAGATTTAGTAATTTTCCATATGAATTTAGATTTATTGAAATGAAACTTGGTTGAACAGAAGAACAAAATATAAAGAAAGATGAACTTAATAATAGAAAAGACAACGCCTTCATTGATTGAGGCGAACTGAATGACATAAATGAAAAATCACCTGACTGACGCGTATGTCAACAGTACTAAGTCCTATATGCGCGCGTATAGGACTTAGTAATTATTTCTATTTTGTTGTGCCTGTTTTTACCTTATTATGAAGTTTATTAGATAAATGGTTGAAAATATAAATACTATTCCAATGTAATATTTATATTGACCCAATTTATGTTATTTAATATTTAATTATGTATTATCTGTTTAGACTAGAACACACCGTATATGTATCCCTTAAAAAATTATAGAATGAAATCTGTTTATCAGGCAATTACTAGCAGTGCTTTAAGCAGATTGTCAATGTCATGAGACAATATCAGACAATGTGCGTATTCGTCATCCGGGATCATTCGCATAAAAACATGTGTAGGAGGTCAACTTCGGTTATATATTCAACATTCATTGTGAGTGATGTTACCATCGACTCTCGGCAATCTAGTATAAATCAAAGGAACGCATATGTTCGTACGAATACATTTGACACATGTGTGTGGCTGACGTGTATGCGCCAAATACACAGATTGTCTGGGACCGACCGAATGCTTACGCACAAACGTATGCGTTCCTTTGATTCGTGCTAGTTTACCGACATTCGACGGGAACATTACGCATACTGAATGTTGGCCGAAATTGACCTCCCATACGCTATGTGAATGAACCTGGATGACGAAAGTGGGCTAAATAAACACATCGTCTGCGACCGGCATAACGCAGAACCTCATAGCATCGCTTGTTGTATAAAGCAACTTATTTCTCATAATTTGAATTTTTATTTTTTCAATTTTATTTTGCTGGAAATCATTACAGTATACATATTTTACATCCTGTTGAAAGTAATGATTTAAGTTATGAATCACCCTGTATATCTCAATTTGAAACATAAATTATTGTATGTCTTTACACAAAATACAAGATTTTCATTTATGTAATTTCATACAAACTTAGAAATATATATAATTTTCTTTGCAAACGTTAAGGTTATTAATGTTTCTTCAATAATCTCTACGTTTGTGTTTGAAATATTACGTTACGTCAATAATAAGTTTTAGTATGTTAATTAAACTTTGAGACTCTTAAGTGACTTATGAATTTAGCTTAATTCGTATTACTAGTACAATCCGGAGTTAGCAGGAAAATCTTGGCGTTGTTAAAGTAATTGACTAAAGTGACAATGATATGCTTGCTAAAGTGACAGTTTAGAGATATTGTCAAGTCAATCTCTCTGAAATCGTTAGTTGTATTCTTTTTACTTATATGATTTAATCGCATGGGGTGCATGTACACAGTGGCGCAGCAAGGCGCGTGCGGTGGATGCGTGAACCGTGTACCAGCTCTGAGGGGGTGACAAAAACTTGCCGTTTTGTTACATAAAGTAATATGTCAAAAAATTTACATGGGATTTAACAATCGCTAATTGCAGCAAATTGCTGGTGAACGATGTGATGGTGTAATGATATAGTATTATTGTGTCATGCATGCGGCGTTCTATTTTGTTTTGTTTTGAACTTTGCTAGTGCTCAAGTAAACAAACAACCAGTAGTGACTCATTGTCTCTTCCCAACTCGTTATTTACAACAAGATGATATTTTCAACCCGAACATGATCGGCGCGAAACGTTTTAGATAGTAGGTATTATCCGCTCCTTCCTGTACAAACCACTCTCTCTCTCTCTCTCAATCTGTGTGAATTACACTTTTTTGCAACAATTCTGCTACAAGTTTGTACGTGAATTTCTCAGCTTCTATGCACAGATGGATAATCCTTCTGACAACTCTTGAAGTTAGAGTTAAACAACTTTCAGAGACAAGTTGGGGTGCTCACTACGAAGTTTCTAAGTCTGTGTTTATGTGCTTTAAGCAAATTGTCAATCCCATTGAGGAACTATGTGATGTTTCGGATGTTTCTGTTTTTGTACTTTTTGTGTTTATAGATTATCTTAGAAGAAGATAATCTATCGTTCAAAAGTATATGCAGATTCTTGGAATGAGCTTTGAGAAGTCTGTTACTAAGATGGGAAATGTAAAAGTCTTCTTAAAAGGCAAAAGAAATGACTTTGTTCAGGAAGCACTGTAATTTGCAAAAGACTCATGTGAAGAGATGATTATTCATGTAGTAAAAACAAGAACTGTTAAGAGGAATAAAACTATTCCTGGAGAGAAGGCTACAGACGAGATGCTGAAGATTTAATTTTTTGTGTATGAGTTTGCTTAACCTGGTTTTTATTATTTATAATACGTACATGATTCTACCCGCGCTCGTTATTTTTGACTGAAGACATCCGGAACGAAGACATCCGTTCCAGTTAAAAAAAATCGGATAAAATTTGGCGAACTAATGTATGAAAAATTTGCTATTCTGATGTAGAAATAATCTTGTGTTAAATCCGTGATTTTCGAAACGTCCAACTGGCATGTGAATTCGTAAATGGGGATCTGGTGATGTCAGAGGAAACGGGTGGAACGCGAAGATGTTAACGACTATCGCCGAAGATGCCTCGGAAGAGTCATCGGCGATGAGTTTCTCGAGTGACGGGCATTGTCACCCTTTACCGGGTGTCGGCGGCAATGATACGTCTCACGGAGCTTCTGTTTGGCTTGGATGTGGATTTGTTGGTGTCGGAATGGACGGTTCGGTATTTACCAGGTAGCGCGGCATGCGTGGGCAACGTTTCTTAATGGGTCGCTCTGCAGGGCGGTCTTGCTCATCTCGGTCGAGCTAGCGAGGTAGCTGATTGACGTCCCTCCTCTTCTATCATCGTCCTCCCCGTTTTCTGATTGATAGTGAAGATACACTGAAGGAAATTGGAATATGGAGGTGCGAGAGCAGAGTTAAAGATTAGAAGACTAGATAGTTGTTATGACAGATTTAAAAGATTCAACCAAAAAAATGAATACATGTGTTTCTGTATATATCTGATTTGCTGGCATAGAAATTTTGTTACTGATTTCGTTAGATATTTAATTCAATTTTTGTAGATAAAAAATTAAGTTATGATTATGTAGGTGGTGCTTTACTTAGAAATACCCAAACATATTCATGTGTGCGAAATGCTCATTCTACACGAATACTTAGTCATTTATTAGAATATTATTTCTGACAAGTATGTACGAAAGGCTCACTCTAAAGCTATCAGAACAAGACTCAAAATAAGTCTTGTTGAAACTGGCCTGGGTATGGCTTATATGAAATCAGGCAGTAGTTCTTCACTTTCCCAGAGGTAACTAGGCAGGACCTAGTCGAAATTTCTGCAAAAATCTTTAAGAAGCGAGTGTTTTCCTCACATAAGAAGCATCCTTTCATCTGTTGCGAATTTTAAAGGACAATATCGCCTAATATCCCTGCCAAGATTCTGCTTCTATGCTAGGGAGCTCTCCAATCAGATTTAACGTGCAAATGAACAACGCGCTTTAACTCCTTTCTACTACAGACATCCACCAATCAAGGGAATGGTGACGGCAGCTTTTACGTGGCAAGCATTCTAAACTACGTACGCTCCTTGCAAACAATAGAAAAATCTGTTAGACGAAGGTAACGCCCTCAAAGTTTATTCAACTCATTAAAAGTTGTTGGAAATACGATAGCATGGAAATCTCGACCAGACGAGGTCACGCAAAGTTCAATAAACTCATTAAAAGTTGTTTGTTCTAAATCGGAGATCGCAAAATCTTTCGGCCAGACAGGGGCAATGAACGCAGAGTTTCTTAGTAAGAGTTGTTTATTTAAAATTGGATATCGTAAAAGCGAAATGCTCAAAATGTATAGAGAAAAAAGCCCGCGAAGACCAAGGCGTCATAAAAGAGAACAAAACATCTCTCTCTCTCTCTCTCTCTCGCTCTCTCTCTCTCTTAATATACAATTTTTTGCTTATGTTCTGCATTCGATGTAAACACACAAAAAACGCGAAAAACATCTCTGAAACAAATACAGCAAAAAAGAAAGCCATCGAAATGCGAACGGTACATGTTTTACATCTCTCTTTCTCTTGTACCTCTATCTATACGCACGAGTATACAGGCGTTGTGTGACTTGCGGCATGACTATCTCTCTCTCCTTCCGCTATGTGCAAGTTGATGCGAATGCTACGTGGCTTTCTGCAGTCCCTGGCTTTCTGCGTACGCTGATTGGCTTTCTGCATTGGCTCTACCTATCTCTGTCTCTCCCCTCCCTCTGTGAACGCCGTTCGGCTAGCGGTGTGATAGACCCCTCTCTTCGTACGCAGAGTTCAATGACTGCTTGCGAAATCATCTGGACTTATCCTTCGCATTGCTTTCCGTGGTTTATATTATTTTAATTAAAATATCAATTCGTGATTTATTTGTTTGATTTTCTGTTTTGTTAATTAACTAGTGAATGTTTTATTTCATTTATCGACTCTTTTTCTTCGAACCTCAAACTAATTAAAAACTTACAGATCCACTATGAACCAAGCACAACTCTACGTTACCCATTTTGTCAATTGAAAATAGTGTAGCTAAAGCTATCGATTTTGATGACACAATTTCAAAATTTATAGTTACAAAAATTAGTAGTCAGTTGAGTTTAAACTCAAACATACAATGTGTGAAACATACAATATGCAACAAAACGCAACACAGTAACGACAAAAACTAACAAATTAAGCAATAGATTACAGATTAAGACATAACCTAAGAAACACTGATATACCATAATTATATATTTCATTTTTATTTTTATTTTATTACCTGTAACATGTAAATTAGTGTAATATTTTGCAGTTTCACCCGATAATGGCCAAAAAGCCGAAACGGAATATATAAATGTAAAAACAAGGATAGAAAACGATCAAAAAGCTTGTTAACGATCAAAAACTATAATGATCAAAATTAGTCTAATCTATAAATCTCCTACCCTATAAATCGACTACCGATGAATCCCGTGACCCCAATACTGAGTCAAAAGCCTAGAGCCGCTTTTGACTCAGTTTTTTTCCAGCATTTACCTACGGCGCGGATAGCTCTGCTGTCCGATTTGCCATGACCTACAATCGCTATTGACTCTCTTTTCGAATAATTTCTAAAAGAGCACTCTGGCGTGCCAGACTGACTTGACCTTCTGAATTCGTCTATGCATGAATTCGCTTACCCATTAATTCCCTGGTTCCCAGATTTGTCTACGGTGAGGACAGCTTCGCTGTCCGCTTTGGCGCGGCCTGCAGTTGTTTTTGACTTACTTTTTCCCCACTGCCGTTTTTGAGTCACTTTTTCCCGCGTCCGCTTTGCGCAAAATTGAGGACCCTGTGTCTTGACTCTGAGGACCCTGTGTCTTACGCATGTTTCCCAAGTTTTATTTTTTTAACTTTCATAGGAACTGAGATATTTAATGTAGTACAATAGCCATTTTCGAGAAAATGGTTCGCAAATTTTACAAAACAAAAAACACTCTGTAAATATGTTAAATTGTAATTTTACAAACAAATGTTTCAAATAAAATTGAACGAGCTTTTGTTACCTTATACAATGAAGTTTATTCAAGTATACTGTCTTTTATAGTTCCTGAGATATATCGAAAAGATTGTACCAGTTTAAACGTGGCAACGTCGCGTTCTACATCAGTTTCAAGCATGGCATTAATTTCTTTCGATGCATAATACAAGATGCTATATGTGATCAACATTTGAGTGTTCTAAAATTGTTTTAAAATTGAATATCTGAAAAAAAATGAACCTTTTGAACTCCTCCCAAAATTATAATGTGCACCCGCCACTGTAGATAAGTAGAGATGATACATGTAGATATGACTGTTGAATGTCGGTTGTCATGGCGACAAGTTGCGAAATTCAAGGGGTCATATCTTTGAAACGATAAGAGTTAAACCCATCATGTGCAGTATTATTTTATATAGACTTAGAAGGAGTATTGAAATGTGTAAAAATATACACGGTGTTACTTAAGTTTTTCTGAAAAAATGTTTATTGCTCAAAATTGGTTCAGTATATTCAGTTGTTCGTATTGGTATAATTCAGGCTTCTTAGACGTACATATGCTCCCAGAGTTTCATTTTTCCAACTTTCATGGGAACCAAGATATTCAGAACAGAAATTTTGTTTTCAAGGTCAAATAACTCCGACGTTAAACTCACTTAATACCTTAAATATTAAAGGACCTTTCAATACAAGAAATTTGAAAAAAATTACTGCTAAACTTTTTGAGAAAATTGCAAAATTTTCAAAAACCAAACACAATATATATGTTAAATTGTGATTTTAGAAAAAATGTTTCAAATAAAATCGAAGGGTCTTCAGGTAGACTATAAAACAATGTTATCTCGAATGCTTATTCGAATGTCCTATCTTTTCAGTTTTTGAGATATGTTGAACAATATTTTGAACGTGGTAACGTCGCGTTCTGTACAAGACAGAGACATCGGAGGAGCCACTATATGTGTGCAAAATTTCAGTCTTCTAGTTTAAAAACTGAATTTCTAAATAAAATTATCCGTTTCTGATTTTTTTGTGAAAAAAATTTTGCATTTCCGCCAAATTGGATTTATGAAAAAAAAAAACATTTTTGCGGAACACTTCTGTGTACCTCTGTACCAAATTTCATGCAAATCGGTCCAATATGTTAGGAGTAATTCTTGAACGAACAGTCATACGTATGCACAGATACTGAGAAATACGATTTTCTCTAAATTTTTGAGTAAGAAAAAATTATTTTGAAAAATTTGTTTTATGGTAAATTGCTCCTCTTCAAATTACTTATAAATGGTTTGCACTGATGTACAAGAGACGTACTAAGGTGAGATAGAAAAAATTGTGCGAAAATAAATCCTATATCTTTCCTATACCTATACGTATATGGTATATGAAAGATAAAAATTGCTTTCTCAATAAATTTCATTTTATATTTTGATGGACATTGGGGTGATAAGTTTAAACTCCTCACCGGCTACCGCCAGACCTTGCTACGGCACTGCATGTGCACCCCACTATACCATTCATATTTTCAATGTCAAAGCAAAAATAATCAACTAGACAAAATAAGGTATTTTATTAAGAAACAATAGTTATATTTCACCTTAGTTATGCTATTAATTATACAACAACAATGTTATTTACTTTAGCAACCCAGGAAATCTTGGAACGTATATTTGTTTTACTAAATTGTTGTACCACATAATACCATGGTTAATTCGAATTATTTTCATATTAATATATCTTTACTTTGGTACTTTTTATTGCTTCGATTGTAAATATATTATCTGAACGATTGTATAAGTATGTCAAAGATACACAAATAAAATGTAGTTGACATTACGATTAAATTTGTGTTTTTTTTGTATTTTTGTAATATTTATTAAAAAACTCCGACAGAAACCCTTATTGATGTAATAAAAAGTACCTCCTTGTTTTTACATTTATTTATTCATTACCGGTTTCGGTTTTGGCCATCATTAGATGAAATGTAATTGAGTTATGAAATATTGCACGTTACATTTGTTTATAGTCAGTTCTGTTGTCAGTGTCAACTGACTACAAAACATACAATGTAATCTGCAATACTTCATAACTCAATTACATTTCACCTGATGATTATTTAAAACCGAAACCGGTAGTGAATAAATAAATGTAAAAACAAGATCAATTAGACATCAATTAGAACATCAACATCAATTAGAAAACCTTGTTATCGATCAAAAACAATCAAGAGACCCTTACAATTAAATGCTCTTATAATTATATAATTAAATTAGAAATTAATTAATGATCCTGGGATTTACCTTTGGATTGTAAACAATCGGTGTAGCCGCATTGTACGAGTCGTACAAGCGCGATAATAATACGTGGTCTGCCATGCAGTTTGAAATACTTGTATAACGTTCCCATATAGTGCAAAAATTGTTTTTAATATTTTATGTATTATTAATTATACCCAAAGTGTTTGATTCTTACTTTTATTTGCGTGTAATAATTTACGCCTTACACCTATTAAACTCTCATGTAGTGTAAAAAAAGTGAGTATATAATATAAAAAGAGTAAAAGAGGTATGAATAGAATAAATAGAGGGATTTTAAAATATCTTCACAAAAGTATCAAATGTTTTCAACAATTTAAATCAAGATTAAAGTTTCAGATTGACGTTCAAGAAAATATCAGACGAAATATGCATTACATTTTATTAAGTAATTATTTAACTTGTTAAGGGCCTTCTTCAGTAGCCTCTGATTTCACATAACATTATTGCATTAGTTTATGAGACTAAAGCTTCTATACGTGACACCACCTGGCTTAGTAAATCAATTTGAATATCGTTTTATTTGACTTTTGGTACGTAAACTGCTATGCCTATATTATTACATAAGATGTTATAAATTAAATGCAGTTTAAGAACCGACAAATGGTGAGATAATCTAATTAAGGTGGGTACTCATCCAGACAATTAGGAATATTGTAATTAGTGAAAGTAGAGAGTACTGCAGAAGGCTTGCCACCAATGCCATAAATTCATCTATCCTTACCTCGTCTTTTTTAAGTCAATTTGAAATTCCTAAATGAGCGAATAAAACCAACCCCGATTAACGTAGCTTACAATTATACGTTCTAGCGATAAAACAGAAAGGAGACAACTGTAAGCTACAATAACACCCCGATTAGCGCAGGCTGGAATTATACGCTGCAGTGAATAGGAAGCCGGTTGGTCTTGGTGGTGAGGTAAAAGGAGAAATAAAGCTTTTGAAAATACATGTGACTCAACATAGAACAGTATTCGATATATGAAATCGATTACCAGACGCATTATTTCCTCGGCAACTGTCGCTATGCTCATTGTCTTGGCTTGACTAAATTGGCTGGTCGCTCTGCTGCTGGATATCTTGTTTTCGAGTTCGCAAAATTTGAAGTAAATTATTATAAGTCTGAGCCATTAATCAACTTTTGCTTCGTATACGGATGCCGAATAATTTTGCCGCACACCAACTTTTATTGATTAACTCGTGCGGGGATCTTTATAGTACGTACCAACCCGTACACACTGGACGGAAGTTTTACATCTACCCCTATGGATGTGCATGATATGTCACTGTTCCCTTCCTAAGTGATCAAGGGTCTCGTATAAATATGCGTTTAGTTTAAATTAATTATTAGTTCAATCCAATTAGGGTTCCCGAAACTTAGCTATTTAATTGATTTAATTTATAATGAAGGATTACGTAATTTGATAGGTACTTTCTTATCTTCAAAGTAACATGCTTTATTACACTTGTATAATCGATTATTTTTTATTTTAAATGAAATCAATCTAAGCTTATAACTTTTTTTGTAGTCACGTTAAGAGGTGGCGAGCAATCTGTGAATGACTGCATCTATCGCGATTCCGGCGAATTAAGTTCAGCGAGCAGTTTCAGTTCGGCTAGTCGAGCATCTCCTACCCCGTCTTATAGTGGTGACAATCTCCTTCATTTTCCAGGAGATTCGAGCAGTTCTGTATGAAAATTATGCAATGCTGGTAATTAATCTGCTTTTTTTAATCTTTTAAATGTGTTATAATACCTAGCACTTATATAGATTTGTAGAGCATACAATATCTGCACTATAAGGATTGTTAATAATGATTAATTCAAATTTCCTTTATTAACGGGATCAGACCCTTATAAAAATACAATAGAAATTAACACAATACAAGTCTAAGTCTTAAGAAAATTCTATTAAACAATTAAATAATTCAATTAAGCTAATTTTATTAAATTTAAGTAAATTGCTATTATATAGATGTATATGATAGCATTTTACACTATTCATTGCAAGTCTTATCAGTTCCGATCAATTAAACTTAATTAAACTTATAGATATATTATTGCCGGATTTGGCTTCTAAAGAATTGCAGCGAGGCACGAAGTAATCAAGGTGTGGGTTCATATTGCCTAAGTGCACGATTCTCTGAATTGGATTGTAGTACATATAATTATTTGCCTCATATGATTCGTCAAATCATTTATAATCGCGTTTTGATTTTACTGGTAACATTAACTTTAATAACTAAGTAAAATGTTCTTGTCCAGTAGTATATAATATCAAATGAAAATCATCGGTAATTGGACATCAGGTTT